>SJYT01034905.1:256361-268342 GCA_006410635.1 Cephalophus harveyi | reverse complement strand
TTCACAGTCCAACTCTCACATGCATACATGACCACAGGAAAAACCATAGCCTTGACTACACGGACCTTAGTCGGCAAAGTAATGTCTCTGCTTTTGAATATACTATCTAGGTTGGTCATAACTTTTCTTCCAAGGAGTAAGTGTCTTTTGATTTCATGGCTGCAGTCACCATCTGCAGTGATTTTGGAGTCCAAAAGTAAAGTCTGACACTGTTTCCACTGTTTCCCCATCTATTTCCCATGAAGTGATGGGACCAGATACCATGATCTTCGTTTTCTGAATGTTGAGCTTTAAGCCAACTTTTTCGCTCTCCTCTTTCACTTTCATCAAGAGGCTTTTTAGCTCCTCTTCACTTTCTGCCATAAGGGTGGTGTCATCTGCATATCTGAGGTTATTGATATTTCTCCTGGCAATCTTGATTCCAGCTTGCGTTTCTTCCAGTCCAGCGTTTCTCATGATGTACTCTGCATATAAGTTAAATAAGCAGGGTGACAATATGTGCTCAGAGAGAGTTGGAAATCATCATTTTAACTTGTTACCATGAATTACTTCATTAAGAGGCAAGAATGTAGGTCTATAATTTTTTCTCCATGTACTTTTACATTTGTTCATCACTTGCAGTGGTTTTATGCTTACTTTACCAAATAATAGAACTTTTTTTAATTAAGAAAGGAACAATAAACAATAGAACATAACATATTCAAAGTAATATGAAATGCTAATTAGCATAAGGATTGATTGCTAAGCATGAGTACAAGGCCAGAAGAGGGTGAAGTTAGAAACTGAAATTTAATGAGGACTTATATGCGAGAACTCACCTGGAGAAATGTGTAAATGTAATATTATTATTTCCATGATTATTGGGACGGTAAGAAGCAACAGTTAGAACTGGACATGGAACAACAGACTGGTTCCAAATAGGAAAAGGAGTAGGTCAAGGCTGAATATTGTCTTCCTGCTTATTTAACTTGTATGCAGAGTACATCATGAGAAACGCTGAGCACGAAGAAGCACAAGCTGGAATCAAGATTGCTGGGAGAAATATCAATAACCACAGATATGCAGATGACACCACCCTTATGGCAGAAAGTGAAGAGGAACTAAAAAGCCTCTTGATGAAAGTGAAAGAGGCGAGTGAAAAAGTTGGCTTAAAGCTCAACATTCAGAAAAGTGAGATCATGGCATCTGGTCCCGTCACTTCATGGGCAGTAGATGGGGAAACAGTGGAAATAGTGTCAGACTTTATTTTTTTGGGCTCCAAAATCACTGCAGATGGTGACTGCAGCCGTGAAATTAAAAGACACTCCTTGGAAGAAAAGTTATGACCAAACTAGATAGCATATTCAAAGCAGAGACATTACTTTGCCAACCAAGGTCCGTCTAATCAAGGCTATGATTTTTCCTGTGGTCATGTATGGATGTGAGAGTTGGACTGTGAAGAAAGCTGAGCACCGAAGAATTGATGCTTTTGAACTGTGGTGTTGGAGAAGACTCCTGAGAGTCCCTTGGACTGCAAGGAAATTCAACCAGTCCATTCTAAAGGAGATCAGTCCTGGGTGTTCTTTGGAGGGAATGATGCTAAAGCTGAAACTCCAGTACTTTGGCTACCTCATGCGAAGAGTTGACTCATTGGAAAAGACTCTGATTCTGGGAATGATTGCGGGCAGGAGGACAAGGGGACGACAGAGGATGAGATGGCTGGATGGCATCACCGACTCAATGGACGTGAGTTTGAGTGAACTCCAGGAGTTGGTGATGAACAGGGTGGCCTGGTGTGCTGCGATTCATGAGGTCACAAAGAGTCGGACACAAATGAGTGACTGAACTGAAGTGCATTATTATTTCATTTGAAAAATAAGTAAACTGTGTTTCAGAGAAATAAATAAGCTTCTCCATGTCACAAAGTGTGGAACTGGGTTTCAAACCCTGGTTCTACTGACTTCAGGTGCCTCCAACAAGCCATAGCCAGTGACTTAGAAATTAAAGGTGGTATCAGGAAACAGTGGTGGGGTTTATGATGAGTCTTGATAGAAAGCAGAATGTTAGAGACTGGTAATACATTTGTTCAGGGAATGAGTTTGGAACAGTTAAGTTAGCTAGTTTGAGGACCAACTTGAGAAAAAAACACATAAAATATGGAAGAAATGTAACTTAAAAATCACTGTTAGAGACAAATACTAGATCTTTCAGGATTAGTTTAAAAAGAAATTTAGTTTGGATTAGTTTTGTTTGTGGAGAAATATTTAATTGGCAAATATATTAAAAATGAATACTCATAAAACTTCTCTCTTTGCAACCCTATAGATTGTAGCCTGACAGGCTCATTTATCAGTGAAATTATCCAGGCAAGGATACTCTAGTGGGTAGCCATTCTCTTCTCATGGGGATTTCCCTTATTCAGGGATTGAACCTGGGTCTGCTGCATTGCATGTTGATTCTTTACTGTTTGAGTCACCATGGAAGCCCATCTCAATTTTTTAAATGTTCTAATAAAATAACATATGCAATGTTATGTGTATGTAGTCAATGTACGTAATTTAGAAAATGCCAAAAAATGAAAACTATTTATTAGTGACTTCTACCTTATACCAATATTATGGTGAATATATTTTCAGCACCTTCCCCAACCCAATGTATTTGGGATAATTCTGAATATTCTAAGTCATAAGCTACATGTTTTCCCCTTATATACCATGACCGTTTTTCTATGCCATTCATTATCTTTATACAACAGCATAATTTTAATATGTATTCTACATTAGATACTGTGCAGTCCAGGAAACTGATATACCTTGATTTATATGTATATATATATATATATATACAAAATTTGAATAAATCAAAGTATATGTAAAAAGCTAAAAAGAAATTAGAATAAATAACAAAAACAGCAAAAGGTAGAATATAATGCTGCAAATATTTATAGTCATCAAAAAATTCCTTTAGCATTAAAAATTAAAGATAAATAAAATGATAGTAAAGATTTATTACTTCTTTATTCTATCAAATGTCTAATCAACTAGCTTGCATTTGACCAAATTTCTTTAAGCTAATATTAAATTCATAATATGCTGATATATATATATATCATCACTTCAGAATAAGTGTATTAAGCTGAATTTGAAGGAAGATTAGCAAACAATATGCTGGCTTTCAACAATTTTTACTTTGAAATAACATTAGTGCAGGTGGAGTAACAACAATGTGAACAATGATAATAAAATGATGAAATATTTGAACGTAATAGCTCAACATTCAGAAAAGATCATGGCATCTGGTCCTGTCACTTCATGGCAAATAGATGGGGAAACAGTGGAAACAGTGGCTGACTTTATGCTTTTGGGTTCCAAAATCACTGCAGATGGTGATTGCAGCCATGAAATTAAAAGACGCTTACTCCTTGGAAGGAAAGTTATGACCAACCTAGACAGCATATTAAAATGCAGAGACATCACTTTCCCAAGAAAGGTCCATCTAGTGAAAGCTATGGTTTTTCCAGTAGTTATGTATGAATGTGAGAGCTGGACTATAAAGAAAGCTGAGCACCAAAGAATTGATGCGTTTGAACTGTGATGTTGGAGAAGACTCTTGAGAGTCCCTTGGACTACAAGGAGATACAACCAGTTCATCCTAAAGGAGATCAGTCCTGGGTGTTCACTGGAAGGACTGACGTTGAAGCAGAAACTTCAATACTTTGGCCACCTGATGCAAAGAGCTGACTCATTGCAAAAGACCCTGATGAGAGATAGAGGGTAGGAAGAGAAGGGGACGACAAAGGATGAGATGGTTGGATGGCATCACCGACTCAATGGACATGAGTTTGGGTGGACTCCAGGAGTTGGTGATGGACAAGGAGGCCTCCATGCTGCAGTTCATGGGGTCACAAAGAGTCGGACACCACTGAGTGACTGAACTGAACTGAACTGAATCTAAATCCCTTGAAGACAAACGATTAATTAAAAATAAGGAGGCTTCCTTGGTGGCTTAGGTAGTAAAGAATCTACCTGCAGTTCAGGAGACCCCAGTTTGATTTTTGAGTCAGAAATATCTCCTAGAGAATGGATAGACTACCCAGTTCAGTATTCTGGGCTCCTGGTGACTCAAACAGTGTCCTGCTTCAGTGCAAAACACTTGAATTTGATCCCTGGGTTGGGAAGATCCCCTGAAGCAGGGCATGGCAACCCACTCCAGCATTCTGGCCTCAAGAATCCTCATGGACAGAGGACACTGGCAAGCTACAGTCCATGGGGTCACAAACAGAGACATGATTGACTGACTAAGTGCAGCACAGCACACAAGGAAGCATTTCTATTCCATAGATGGAAAAATCAAGCTCTTAGAGTCTGCTATTTTTTATTATTTTTTTTATCTTTTAGCCACCCTGCATGGCATGTGGGAACCTAGTTCCCTGACCAGATATTAAACCCATGTACCTTGTATTGGAAACTTGTAGTCTCAATCACTGGACTCTCAAGGTCATCCCACTCTCGTTATTCATCTAAGGAAGCAGAAAGTGACACATGTAGAATTTCAGTCAGTGACTTACTAACTTCAAGAGCTTTATAACTTTGTACTCACAATTGCTCTACTTTAAAACCATATTTAGAACTTTAAGACTAGTGGTGTGTGTGTGTGTGTGTGTGTGTGTGTGTGTGTGTGTGTGCATGTGTGTATGTTGGGCAGATGGTACATCATTGGAAAGAAAATGTCTGAACTGGATTTGGCACCTCATCGGAATAGCGAGGAAGCTCCTAATAAAAAGTGTTCCTGGGGAAAACCCACATATTTCAGTCAATATATCTTATTGTCTTATAAATGGTTAAAGATTCATATATTATTGAAAAATTTTACCATCTCCTAGTGACTGTGACTAGTGTCTGATAATAACTCATGCCTGTCCCTGTCTCACCACACGATCCCAGCCACACTCTGAACCTCAGCTAAGGACTAGCCCTGAGGAAAACGTGGCTCCATTTTCCCAAGTTGGGATAATTCGGGTAAAATTTGTAGCTAGAGCTCTCCATATCCAAGCATGTCTGTTTGACCAGCTCCCACACCCACAGTTGCATTGTCAAGCATATGCAATATTTACATCTGGTCAGGAACATGCAAATACGGAAAACTAATAGAAAATCTCATTATAGGCTCAACCTTTTATTCTTGTATATTTATGTATCATTCACCTACTTGACTATTCGTTTATTCATTTATTCATTCATTCATTTGACTATTATTTTATTCAAAATATTACCTAATTGTGTTTTCTTTGTTTATTCATTTTAAAAGTACACATGTTTAATATGCTAAGCTCTGTGGGTGCACAGAGAACTGACACAGAATCCATCCATTCAGGGACTCCTGTTGTGATGAAGGAAACACATCCATAAGTATGCCAGTGTATTATAGAGTTTTTTGTAGGAGAATCGATGCGTGATCGAAGAGCAGTATGGCTGAGAGGACAAAATACCATTAGAAAGGCTTTATAAAGGAGGGAATAGCTGATGTACTTTTTATTAGGGGCAAAAGATGGAATAGTTGCTTCTCAAAGAAGAGAAAATAGGAAGGAGCAGGCATTCCAGACAGATAACAGATGATGACACAGAAGTTAGGGCTTCCCAGGTGGCTCAGTGGTAAAGAATCTGTTTGACAATGTAAGAGAAACAGGAGATGCTGGTTTAATCACTGGGTCTGGAAGATGTCCTGGAGGAGGAAATGACAACTCATTCCAGTATTCTTGCATGGGAAATCACATGGAGAGTGTAGCCTGGTGGACTATAGTTCATGGGGTTGTGAAGAGTTTGGGACATGACTGAGCACACATACATGACTGCAAAGTTAATGAAAACTGGGACAGTCAGAGAGATTAAAAAATGGGAAGAAGAGTCAGGAGAGAGGTGTCTGGAAGGAAAGCTCCAGTCAGAGGCACCGAGTGCTATTTCAGAGCTGAGAATTCACAACACTCTCAGCCAGCCATCAGGAGCTTACATCAAGGAACTGAGACAGACTGGGATCCAGAATCCTAGGCTGCAGTGTGTGCTCCTGGAAAAACCTCTCCTTGAACAACAAAATACAAAGAAATTGATGGAACTGAAAATAACTGCATGCATTGGAACAAACACTGGATGAAAAGACACAAAAAGACCTAAAGACCTAACTGCCACTCTGTAGTCAGGAGCAAAAACCAGGTGTTGGAAGCAACAGCAGGGTATTGTGCATGCCCCACCAAACTCAGCACCATAAGTTCAGTTTGGTTCAGTTCAGTTGCTCAGTCTTGTCCGACTCATTGCAACCCCATGGACTGCAGCACGCCAGGTCTCCCTGTCCATCACCAACTCCCGGAGTTTATTCAAACTTATGTCCATTAAGTCAGTGATGCCATCCAACCATCTCATCCTCTGTCGTCCCCGTCTCCTCCCACCTACAATCTTTCCCAGCATCAGGGTCTTTCAAATGAGTCAGTTCTTCGCATGAGGTAGCCAAAGTATTGGAGTTTCAGCTTCAGCATCAGTCCTTCCAGTGAACACCCAGGACTGACCTCCTTTAGGATGGATTGGTTGGATCTCCTTGCAGTCCAAGGGACTCTCAAGAGTCTTCTCCAACACCACAGTTCAAAAGCATCAATTCTCCAGCACTCAGCTTTCTTTATAGTCTAACTCTCACATCCATACATGACCACTGGAAAAACCATAGCCTTGACTAGATGGACCTTTGTTGGCAAAGTAATGTCTCTGCTTTTTAACATGCTGTCTAGGTTGGTCATAACTTTTCTTCCAAGGTGTAAGTGTCTTTTAATTTCATGGCTGCAATGACCATCTGCAGTGATTTTGGAGCTCAAAAAAAAAAAAAAAAATGAAGTCAGTCACTGTTTCCCCTGTTTCCCCATCTATTTGCCATGAAATGATGCGACTGGATACCATGATCTTAGTTTTCTGAATGTTGAGCTTTAAGCCAACTTTTTCACTCTCCTCTTTCACTTTCAAGAAGCTCTTCAGTTCTTCTTTGCTTTCTGCATAAGAATGGTGTCATCTGCTTATCTGAGGTTATTGATATTTCTCCCAGTAATCTTGACTCCAGGTTGTGCTTCATCCAGCCCAGTGTTTCTCATGATGTAATCTGCATATAAGTTAAATAAGCAGGGTGACAATATACAGCCTTGATGTATTCCTTCCCCAATTTGGAACCAGTCTCTTGTTCCATGTTGGTTCTTGACCTGCATACAGATTTCTCAAGAGGCAGGTCAGGTGGTCTGGTGTTCCCATCTCTTTCAAAATTTTCCACAGTTTGTGGTGATCCACACAGTCAAAGGCTTTGGCATAGTCAATAAAGCAGAAATAGATGTTTTTCTGGAACTCTCTTGCCACAAGGAGTTGCATGAGCCACCTAACCCATCCCTCAGGCCCAATCCCAGACACATCCCTACTTTGCCCCAATTGAAGAGCCAAATCACCCCCCACTCCCAGCTCAGGTAAAGAGCCAAGGAAACTTTTACCTGTTTTCCCTCACTCATGTGGGTGCATGGGCCACAATAAAGCCTTGCCTGAATTTCTTGTCTTGCATCTAGTCAATTGCTATTGATTCAGGAGGCAAGAACCCTCTTTGGTATCAGCACCAGGCAGCCATCCCAGAGGCCTCATGTCTCCTTCACTGTAGGAGTGGGATGCAGGGTGAAACAAGGTGGTTGCAATTTTCAGAGGGAGAGAGGACCCTTCATCTCCTTCTCTTGGGAGAGAGGAAATTAGGAAAAAATTAACAAGATAAGGTCCCCATTTGGAGGTGGGGCTAGGAATCAAAGGATGAGGAATAATTCAGGTAAAAGAGAAAACTCAGGGTCTCTGTGAGGGTGGCTGGAAGAGGCTTAGTGAATGGGCATCATCATCACATACTCTTTAAAACTTTCTCTACTGAAAGAAAGGAACTGCTTAAATTTAAACAACATTTGTTAAACAATAAATGTTTGATAATCTATTAGGCAGAACAGTCCCTATCTTGAGAAGCACTAGACATTTCCCACTTCAACAGGTTTTCCATGAATTTGATCACAGAATACAAATATCTGCCTTTGTGCATTTCATTTTTGAATAGGTTGGCAGTTTTGAAACAGATTTTTCTAGCCACTCAGGCTTAATTAAATCTGCAAATATAAAAGTGGTGTATTTCTAAAGAGTGAGTGATTACATATAAATACCATAGCTTAATGTTCTTTTGCCTTATGGAATAATAAATGTCTAGAGATAAAAATGTATAAAGTTTTAATAGATTTGAGATGTATCAATAAGGAAAGTTGGAAATCCTTACCAATAAGGCAAGTTTAGAAATACTAGTCTAAATTCATATCATTTTTCCTTTAGTCACAGATAACCTAGTATTATACTCTGTTTTGTTGTTGTTGTAAATAGGTTCTATTATTAATGATAAATTGAGAAATACTTTGCAAATTCACTCCCCATGAGTCATATTTCAGGACATCTTTGTTGAAGAAACAGGAACTATGAACAAATTAAATGGCTTTCTCAAAGCTTCCTCTTCCTCTATAGGCAAAGGTTTATTATTTATAAATGATACTTGCTGCAATACTTGCAAACAAAATAAACATATCTTTAACATTATTAAAGGAAAATTTCTTTAGAGTGTGGGGTCAGAACAGAGCACTGACATAACTGTCTATCTGTCATATGAAAATATTTAAGACATTGATACATGCACTCAAAGCATTAACAGTTACTTTTAACAAGTAATTATTAAGCTTTTCTTCATTCTTATTTTTTTTCATATATTCAGCTTACCTTTGATGGTATTAAAGAGAGAGAAATAAATATTTGTAAGTACCCACTAAATGTCAGATGTAATCATGAACAGCTTTGCATGAGACACTTCACCTAATCCACAAAGCAGCTCAATGTGCTCTAATCTTGCAGACGAGCACACAGAAGCTCAGACAGGGAAATGCTACCCAAGGCAGGATTTCCAAAGAAATTCCCAAAACATTTCTCTCTCAGACCAAGGACCATGTTCTTTGTTTATCCCCCTTGTGTGTATATGCTAAGTCATGTCTCTTTGCAACCCCACGGATTGTAGCTCACCAGGCTCCTCTGTCCATAGAATTCTCCAGGCAAGAATACTGGAGTGGCCCTCCTCCAGGAGATTCTCCCAACCCAGAGATTGGACCTGGGTCTCTTATATCTCCTGGATTGGCAGGTGGGTTCTTTACCACTAGTAAAGGGGGATGCCACCTCATTCCCCCTTATCATGTCATATTTCAATGTATCCTAAACTAGTCTTTCAGAATTAGATGAAGTTCTCCTGCTAGAATTCTACAAGTGAAACATATCTTTTCCTTAAAATCAGACAGTTTAGAAATAAATTAAAAAAAAAAAAACTAAAATTGAACTTTTGTCCTTGTCTAAAGGAAGACCAAAAAAATTAAAACTGCAAATACCAATTCTATTTTTCTCTTGATATGAGTGAGATCAGAATTCTTTCCTTGAAACCAAAAACCAGAAATGATATCTGTTAGTTTGATCTATGGTGTTTTTATATCTTCCTGAAGTTTCAGCTCTGAAATGGGCAGTTTCTTCCTACGTGACTGCTGGATTTCTATGTGGATTTCCTCTCTTGATCTGCATGGTCATCATCCTCCTAGGAGACATTCTCAGAAAGGGCAGGTCTTGCCCACTTGTGTGAGATTTTAGGCATGACTCTCATTCAGTGGTTCAAATATCCACTTACAGTCGATGCCTGAGCAACTTAATTTCACTTCAAATGGTCATTCCAATGGGATTCCTCTAATGACTGAAATGTGAGATGACAGCTTATTTATTCTTTTTGCCTTCTATCTTTTTAATTAAGATATCAAAAGGATAGACTCATATCAGCCATTTGTATGCTCATTTTAATAAAGCTGGCAGCAATCAAATAACCTTTAAAATGTCCAATTAGGGAAACACAGTCCCTAATTCATAAGTTCAAGACAATTTAAATAGGAGCCACCTGCTTGCATAATAAAGATAGTTACTTATGTTCACATTTTTTTTAATTTAGTGATACTTAAAGATATTGTTGTACATGCTTTATGAATCTTAGCTCATTTAACTCCTCTGATAGTCTCATTTTTATAGCACTTCTAAATTATCACCCATTTTATAGGTGAAAAAACTGAGTCACAAGGGAATAATGTGATTTGCCAAGGTCACACAATTTGTAAGCAATGGATCAGAGATTTAAAGCCAGACAATTCACCTTACCTCCCCCATTTGTTGTGCTTTGTATCCATCAATGAACTGTGGTATTTGTTTCAGACCTTAAACGCCTTTATTTCCCCCATGGTCATGCCAAGAGAGGTGGACTACATTAGCAGGAGAGAGAAAGCAAAGACTAACTTATGAACAGTTGACCTACACTGCAGCGTATATGATCCAAATGAAATTCTAACCAAAAATATAATAATGCTAGACTCAGGAGAGAACCATGGCCAAGGAACATAGGAGGAAAGTTAAGGGAGATGATGCCATTTTTAGTATCTGTATTGGGCCTGACTGAAAGGTCATGAGTGCTAGCAATAAAAACAATTTCCATCATAGCCTGGAATCCTTGCCTACTGGGCAATAAAGTTTCATGCATACTTTCATACTACTGAAGGAATGAGTCATTACACCTTTCCTGTCATTTCAGAGCATAGAAGTAGTTTTACATGAGGGACTTCATTATTTACTCACCAAATGAACTCATAAGGTAGATTTTTCATGACTGTCTTCCAGATGGGTTTACTGAGTGTTAGAGATAGGATGCTGTTGCTTAAAAGTTCACAGCCTCTAAGATAAGACTGAAATTCTCATTTAAATGTAGTGTTTCATTTTAGGGAGATACCAAGCGCGGGCGGCTGCGAGAGCCGCTTGGCGCACTAAGCGCGGGCGGCTACGAGAGCCCGGCCGGCGCACTAAGCACAGCCGAGAGGAGCTACCCCACGTCTGAGGTCAGGGGCAGCAGCCTAGAGTGCCAGGCTGCGACGGCACAGGAACAGCCGAGAGGAGCTACCTTGTGCCTAAGTTCGGGGCGGTGACCGAGAGGAGCTAACCTGCATCGGAGGTCAGTGGCAGCAGGGAAGAGACACCCTGCGTCCGGGGCCAGGGGCGGCAGGGAGGAGACACCTCGCGCTCGGGGCCAGGGGCAGTGACCCTGAGGAGCCACCACGAGCCCGAGCCCAAGGCCAAGGCCGGGGGCGGAAGGAGCAATCCAAGGAGCCATGACTGCGCAGGCACAGGAGGGCCTAGAAGAGCTATCCCACGTTGAAGGTCAGGAACAGCGGTGGTAAGGAGATACCCCTCATCCAAGGTAAGGAGCAGCAGCTGTGCTTTGCAGGAGCAGCCATAAAGAGATACCCCATGCCCAAGGTAAGAGAAACCCAAGTAAGATGGTAGGTGTTGCAAGAGGGCATCAGAGGACAGACACACTGAAACCATACTCACAGAAAACTAGTCAATCTAATCACACTAGGACCACAGCCTTGTCTAACTCAATGAAACCAAGCCATGCCTGCAGGGCAACCCAAAACAGGCGGGTCATGGTGGAGAGAGCTGACAGAACCTGGTCCACTGGAGAAGGGAATGGCAAGCCACTTCAGTATTCTTGCCTTGAGAACCCCATGAACAGTATGAACAGGCAAAATGATAGGATACCAAAAAAGGAACTCCCCAGGTCACTAGGTGCCCAATATGCTACTGGAGATCAGTGGAGCAATAAGTCCAGAAAGAATGAAGGGATGGAGCCAAAGCGAAAACAATACCCAGTTGTGCATGTGACTGATGATAGAAGCAAGATCCGATGCTGTAAAGAGCAATACTGCATAGGAACCTGGAATGTCAGGTCCATGAATCAAGGCAAATTGGAAGTGGTCAAACAAGAGATGACAAGGGTGAACGTCGACATTCTAGGAATCAGCGAACTAAAATGGACTGGAATGGGTGAATTTAACTCAGATGACCATT
>SJYT01034905.1:221328-255273 GCA_006410635.1 Cephalophus harveyi | reverse complement strand
GTGGTGTTGGAGAAGACTCTTGAGAGTCCCTTGGACTGCAAGGAGATCCAACCAGTCCATTCTGAAGGAGATCAGCCCTGGGATTTCTTTGGAAGGAATGATGCTAAAGCTGAAACTCCAGTACTTTGACCACCTCATGTGAAGAGTTGACTCATTGGAAAAGACTGTGATGCTGGGAGGGATTTGGGGCAGGAGGAAAAGGGGACGACCGAGGATGAGATGGCTGGATGGCATCACGGACTCGATGGATGTGAGTCTGAGTGAACTCTGAGAGATGGTGATGAACAGGGAGGCCTGGCGTGCTGCGATTCATGGGGTCGCAAAGAGTCAGACACGACTTAGCGACTGAACTGAATTGAACTGAAACTCTTTCTAGGTTCATATGAAAATAACCAACCCAAACTAAAAATACAATTGTGTGAGGAGAAGATGATTTTCCATGTAAAGTCCAGTGATGGATTATCTTTGGATATCTCTCATGGCTTCTTCTTTTATTTCTGTAATTATGAAACTGAAGACATTATGTTTAAAATTGATTCTTGGCCAGTTGCAACCATTCTGTGTCTTTATTCAGTTCTGAATTACCCTAAAGGGAGTGTGGGTCAAAAGAATAATTTTCCCCAAAGTCTTGTAATTTAGTCAGAAGCATATTTTCAGTAAACCTGTTGTTTAATAAAATATTCCTCTGTTTTCATGTATTTTCCCCTTGATATCCCTCTGTGCCCTAAAAGTGAAAGTAAAAGTAGCTCCATCATGTCCTACTCTATGACGACCCATGGATTGGAATTCTCCAGGACAGAATACTGGAGTGGAGAGCCGTTCCCTTCTCCAGGGGATCTTCCCAAACCAGGGATCTAATCCAGGTCTTCCTCACTGCAGGCAGATTCTTTACTAGCTGAGCCACCAAGGATGCCCAAGAATAGTGGAGTGGGTAGCCTACCTAGACTATAAATGCAACATCTACTTTGAGACTCTAGTTCTCGATTAGGTCTATGCTACTAAAAAGGGAAAGAAAACTCATTATGAAGTTTCACTTATAATTCTATCATTATTTGGAAATTATGAGTAGTGTTATAACCAATTTCAGTTAGTGTTATAACCAATTTTCTTTTATCTTCTTGAATGTGTAATTAATTACAGCACCTGAGTTATAAAAAAATTGAGACTTTCATGGTTTTATCAGGTTTTGTAAGCATAGATTATGCAGATCCAAGTATAATAATGCCTATCATTTAAGAGATCGACTGCAATTTGATCAAAAACTTCCAGTTGTGATCCATAATGAAAGGAATTAGGGGTGAGTAAATGGCAGATAAGACTATTTATTTCATTTGTCTTTTAGAGCCTATATGAATCTTTTCTAGGTTGATAGGTATTTAAAAATATTAGTTCAGATAAACATATTGCCATCCTGTCTTTCATTTTAAATGAATCCCATTTCTTCTGTTTGCATTTAAATTTACTTTAAAGAGTCACAAATAAAATATATTATATCATAAGAATCATAAAATGCAGGTGTTGGGATGAAAGAGCATCTTAGCACCTGCGTTTTATGGGGACATAAAGGAGATATATAATACAGTTAAAAGAAATTTGTTTTGCCTTTGTTTCCTCTGAGAAAGAATTCAACAGTACTTGGTCCCTCTAGAAAGAAATATGTAAACTAACAATGTGTTTAAAATTGAAAAAGAGAAAAAGAAGAAAAGATAAAGAAAGTGTTGCTTCAGAGCAGGAATGCCTATGTGTGCATGGCATAAATATGATACTTTAATAAATGACATTATAAATATAAAATGTGCAGATAATTAAGAATGTGCATAGCATTACAACCACTTATTTCACTTGTGTTTCTGAAAGACGTAAGTGGAATACATATCTAAAAGTAATCACCACACCCCAAATGTGTGCCTTGACTTTGTACACATGAGTTGCATGTATACTTGTAAACCTTGCCAGAGAAAATGACAGATCAGTCCTGGGTTAGATTTGGCATCTTCCAAGACCCAAACAAATGTGAATTTGTAGATCAAAGGCAGTCACCATCAATATATGTCTGTTACTGGCAGCCAAGTCATCAAAGGAAAGTTAAGAGAATGTCTCCATCAAAGAAAAACCAAACAGCACCACCAGAGGGGAAGATCTATCTATCCTTGAAGGGGCTTGATGCACAGAGTTGGCTTCCAGGACCATATAAATATCCATAAGCCTTTTAAGTGGATGCTTCTTTGCTGGTTTGTATTTATTTGTACCTAGATTTCAAATGATTCCACAGGCTAACTCATCTTTTCCTAAGATAGGACAGGTGAAAATGAGCTGACATTCTGAACTTCCTTTAACTCCTGGGAGTGGTGCCTTTGCACATGGCTTAACTTTAAACCCAACTCTAACTCTGCTCTTAGCCGCCAAGTTTTCTGCTAAAAAGCTGTTAGCATCACTCATCTCCCAGTTCACTCATCAAAGCAGCAATTCCCAACTTGATGCTTAAAAGTGTTCAACCAAAAATTCCTCTGCTAGGCTATAGATTTTCTTAGGAAAAACAGAGTTCACTCACTAACAGGACAGATTCAAGAGAAAATAGCAACTCTATGCCTTTGCTCAGTAAGTCTGTTTGTACAAAGATGTTGTCACTGGAGGACCTCAGATATATAACATACCATATATAACGAACTGTCAAGCATCAAAGCTACCCTGGGGCTTCGGGAGAGAGTGGTGGCAAGGACTGGATCAGATACTCATTTAGATGTGAGAAAAGCAATGGAATACAGTCAGTGTGTTGAACTTACTTTCTGGAGCAGAGGACCATTAGAAGGAAAGCGACATTACAAGGTCTGAAGTTGACTGTCTCTAAAAGCTCAGTGAAAGAAAATGGGGAGAAGACCACTCAAAGAAATGAGTAATTGTGCAATCAGGATATGCCCAACCATTCTCTGTGGTTTGCTTGTTTCATCTTCTTTAATACTCATAGCCAGCCTGCAAAATAAAACTGTTCCCTTCACTTACAAATGACCAAACTCAGGTTCAGTAATATATGTTTTAATTTCAGCTGAAATTAAAGCTCTGAAAGAGGATTGCCTACCCCTTCGAATTTGCCACTTTCCATATTGCTCTTTTACTTGTGTTTATATATCCAAGACCTTGTGGGAGTGGGAAAAATGGCTCATTCTCATGTAGCTTATTGTCATCTCATGTAGAGACACTCACACAGTTCTTATTTTTAGTTCATGATAATGTTCATATTTGGGTAATAACTGGCCTCAGATGACTTATGATGCTTGTTCACAAAATAAAAATAAAATAAATGCAATCACATGATAGTTACTGACTGAACATTTCCAGTGCATCAAATTATGGCAATTTTTAATGTAAAGACAAGAAATCTATTCTTGAACAGACTTGTGTTTGTCAAGGTGGAGGAGGAGTAGAGGAGAGGAAGATTAGAAGTTTGAGTGTTAGCAGATGCAAATTATTATGTGTAGAATGAATAAACAAAAAGATCCCACTGATAAAACATAATGGAAAAGAATGTGTACTGAATCACTGAATTCAGTGAGTATAACTGAATCACTTTGCTGTATAGTAAAAATTAACACAACATTGTAAATAAATTACACTTCAATAAAATAAAACAAAATCTCTTAAGGAAGTTCCAGCTATGTGATTTAGTATTCAGAGTGGATTAAAAAATTAATAATAACTAGGTGTTCTCTGAAGTCCTAAAATTTTAATTTGAAGTCTGGTATATTTTATATTTATATAAAATATAATTTATAGTGTATATATATATAAACTATATATTCTCTTTTATAAATATAAATACAGATTACATTTTTGACATATTATTTTAAATATACTCTCAGATTTACTAAAAAGGATCTATTACTAAAGGATCTATTTACTAAAAGAATCTATTAATCTGTTTTCATTTAATATGGTAAGAAATGAATAGACATTAAGATAGAAACATACTTTTATTTCTATCTTTTGGCATCAAAACTTTCCAAGACAATAAAAATTACCCAAATTAATTTACATAAAATAAGGCAATATCTTTTATTTTTATTCTAAGGAAGAAGAGAGAGAAGAGATGAGAAAACACTTAAAAGTGGAGTAAAAGAGGAAAAGAAACGGTGAAGGGGAGAAAAGGCAAGTCCCCACAGGGAATGCAAAGACTTTTTTTTTAATATAAATTTATTTATTTTAGTTAGAGGTTAATTACTTTGCAATATTGTATTAGTTTTGCCATACAAAGGCTTTTTAAGGTGGGTGTGAATAAATGTTCTGCTTGAAGCTGCTTGTCTTGCTTTCTGGTTACTGCCTCCAGCTGTGATAGAGGGTTCTGAGCTACTGAAAGAATGTTTAATCAAGGTCCCTCTGAGGCCCTTTTTTTGGAGAAGGCAATGGCACCCCACTCCAGTACTCTTGCCTGGAAAATCCCATGGATGGAGGAGCCTGGTAGGCTGCGGTCCATGGGGTCGCTAAGAGTTGGACACAACTTAGTGACTTAACTTTCACTTTTCACTTTCATGCGTTGGAGAAGGAAATGGCAGCCCACTCCAGTGTTCTTGCCTGGAGAATCCCAGGGGTGGGGGAGCCTGGTAGGCTGATGTCTATGGGGTCGCACAGAGTCGGACGCGGACTGAAGTGACTTAGAAGCAGCAGCAGAGGCCCTTTTTAGCTCAGAGGTTAAAAGACTTCCACTGGTATCTTGATTACATATATATTACATGCAACTACTCATACACCAATGCATTTACACACATATACATGCATTATGTGTGAAAGCTATGTCTTTTACATGGTTTATTTAATCCCCCCTTTTTTGTTTTGGCAGGGGACTTACTGGGAAGCATACCAGATAGGGCATTGAAATCCACTTGGGAGTGTAAAGTTAAGCCACTGACTGCCAGGGAAGTCCTGTAATAATTTTTGAAGTAGTTTTTATTCCTATCCTCTTTTTCACACATGAAAAACAGGGTTTAGAAACATCAGATACTGCCTTGAAAATACATATAGTTAGAGTAATAATAGATTAGAATATAGATGTATCTGTTAACAAAGCCCATCATTCCAAAATGCCATAATATTTACATTTTTCTGATTAAAATAAACAAATAACAATGATCATAACAAACTTTTTAGTGTTTTCTACACTTAATATGTGCCAGAAGACTTTACATGCATTTGCTAACTCATTAAATCTCAATAATCATAATTTATTATTAATCCTGTTACACAATATGCAGAGGGATTCAGGAGCCAGTTCAAGGTCACATTGCTAGGAAGAGGAGGATCTAGGATGTCAGCACAGCAAGTGCCTCAGGAGTCTGTGTCCTCTACCACTTTGGTTCACAACATCTCCTGGATGTCATAGAAACCACTTCAAAGTTGTATATAACATTAAATTGTCTGTTATTTGAATATAGAATGACAGTCTCAGACTTCAAACCAGAGTCTAACACCAAAATCAGTGCTTTTTCTACAAAATTAGTGGCTCTCAGACTTTTGATTTCAAGGGTTCATAAAAGATTTAAATAATACCATCTAATAATACTGTATGCATATCTGAAAGTTGCTAAGAGTTTATCTTAAAAGATATCATCACAGGAAATAAAATGGATAATTCTTTAGTGTGAAGGATATTGACTAGATTTTTTTGTGGTGATCATGTTTCAACAGACACAAATATTAACACATTATGTTGTATTGTTGTTTAGCTGCCAAATCATGTTCAACTCTTTTGCAACCCCATGGACTGTAGCCCACCAGATCCTCTATCCATGAGATTTCCCAGGCAAGAATACTAGTGTGGGCAAAAATACAGGAGTGGTTGCCATTTCCTTCTCCAGGGGATCTTCCTGATACAGGGGTCAAAGCTGTGTCTCCTGCATCGGCAGGTGGATTCTTTACCACTTAGCCACCAGGGAAGCCCATTATTGCATTATATACCTGAAACTAATATGATTATGTCAACTAAACATCATTTTAAAAAAAAAAAAAAAAAAAATTAGTCTTGAGGGTACCATTAAATGTTGATTTTAGAGGTCACTTCCAACAGCCTATCTGGTTAGCAAGTAGCAAGAAATCAATATTTTTACAAAACTTCATATTTAAAATTCATAGCAATTCAAATTCTGAAACTTTTAAATTATGTTTACTCCAAGTAATTCAAACTTAGTTTCTTACAACTAGTTAAGAGGCCCCTGACATAGAAGGAAATAAAATTCTTAGAATGTTAGTATCAATAATTCCTTTAATGATGCCAGTCTCTTCAAAAGTAATGAAAGAGTCAATAATTTTTAAATCAATATTTTCCTTCCAGAGCATAGTTCCTGTAGCATAGCTGGCTACAAGACAAATATAAACTTAATAGAAGCTTGAAAAAAAGTTTCTTTTCAAGGTTTTTCCCTTCTGGAATTTAAATAGGGAATTTAAAATAATCTCTAAAAATAAATTTATAGGAAAATTAGCCATAGAGCACAATATACAAATATTCCTCCTACCCTCCAATTGGGATATTTAAACAACTTCATTCAAGAGTCCATAAACAAATTAAAGTACTATATAGTGAGTGCAATGAAAATGAAAGGAAGTTTCTTTCATGCAGCCTTCTGGCAACACTAAAACAGGAACACTTCATCTCAGAAGCAGAAATTCTAACCTTCCACAGCCGATATATTATTTTAATACATAGATTTAGGTCAGAAGGCTTTTTGGAACCTGAAATAAATAAATCAATAAAGATCACCATCTCTCCTACTCATTATGTAAAGGAAGATGTCTTGAACACTAAATATATATAAAAAATCATCCTGTTTTATTTTTATTTTTCTCATTTTATTACACACTAGTATTCTTTAGCATCATCGAGGAGCATTCTTTATAAAAGAGTCACTTAATTACAATCTGCTAATTGGAAGACTTGGTGACAGATGATCTTGTGATATATTACGAAGCACAAACAGCAGCTTAGCCTTTAGAGAACCCTCTCTAAGACTAAGAGGACAAAGGAATAATATGTGAAAAGTAAACTAGTGCCATGGGGCTGAGAAGAGCATTCCGTCATAGGGAGCCAAGTTCTGCCCCTGTGGCCCAGGCCACAGGCACCAGGAAGAGACTCTGAACCCTCCAGGACAGGCATTTTAAATATCCCCTGATGATTAATTTAATAACCCTCCCTTTCATGTGCTTTAAATCAAAATGTGGTTTAAAATCCCAGTGGTAAACAAACATCATCCAGCTAGAGCGCTTTTTCTGGAGAGAGCAAAGTGGCTAGTTAGTTCATCTGTCTCTTTTGCACGTATCCAAAATGAGTCCTTTGAAGGCAAACAGGATATTGGTTCCTCTTCAGAGAAGATTCATTTGTTATTCTGTGGGTCTGATTATTAGACTGATATTGCAGATACTGGCTTGTTAATTAATTTTTAAAAAGAGTATTTCAGCATGGCTTTAGAGTTGAGAAAACTCATTTCACTAAATGTCACATGAGAATGGGAAGAAAGAGGCTCAATTTTTAGTCCTCATTGCCATAATTAATTTAGATTTCTTAACAAAAAACTGCATGGAATTTTTTTCTTTATATATTTATACATACATACATACATACATATATATATATATATATGTTTTTCAAAAACACTGAATTTAAAGAATTAAAAGGAAGTGAAATGTGAATTTAAACATTTTTCATTGAACTACAGAAGTGATCACCTGTAAGTATTTAATTTGTGCTTCCCTGATAACTCAGTTGGTAAAGAATCTGCCTGCAATGCAGGAGACACCAGTTGGATTCCTGGGTGAGGAAGATCTACTGGAGAAGGGAAAGGCTACCCAATCCAGTATTCTGGCCCGCAGAATTTCATGGAACACAGTCCATGGGATAGCAAAGATTTGGACATGACTGAGCAAATTTCTATCTATCTATGTATAACAATTTTCTATGCTCTTTTTTTTTTCTTTTGCTTTTACACATATATGTATATTTTATACATATACTTTTTACTGAAAAGTCTTTATTAAAGATTGCTAGAAACACTGTTCTCTCAGAAGCACATTCCATACTAATTGTCTGCCTTTGTCTTAACATAGGGACAGACTCCATTACCCCTTATTTCTGAACATTCTTTGTTTTTTCCCTTTGTATTTTTTCCTTAGATCTCTACTATTTTGTACACTGTGCTGATGATGTTATGCAATTAACTGCTTTTGAAAACTACAATCAATTTTTTATCTTACTAACAACTGAAAGAAATTATTTTATTAACAAGTCCCATGACAGTGGATCCTTGCAACTGCCAGTACTCAATTCTTGTCAAATATCTGATGGGAATTTATAGGTAGTCATTGAACCCTCTTAAAAAATCCTGTGGCCACTTTGACTATCTTTCCCATGTTTCAAGCTTTAAGATAGAATTAAATGACAACTAGAGACTTCAGTTCAAAGTCAGTTTTGTGGGAGAATTGTCACTATAATAAACTGTCTCATTTTACTTATTTATTCTCTGTTCATCAAAATATTCTTCCACCCATCCATGTGTATATCCATTATTCATGGTAATAACACTTGCTTTCATTTTCAAACATAGAAGCTTCACAGTAAAAAATAGAGAAGTCCAACTTTATTATTATTTTAAAAATATTTATTTTATGATCAGAGCAAAAATTTAAATTAAAGTTCTCCTTTTAAAGTGGAAGCAATGTTGTCAGAATCAGTTAGTTTTATGATTCAGAAAGAAAGTGTAGGAACTACTCAAAGAAGTGCTTGAAGAAATGAGAATAGCTCATTGACCTGAATTCTAGAAGCATAGAATTTGAGGAAATTGGGATAGGGAGTGTAGTGGAGGCAACTAGGGGTGTACATCCTTTTGCAGATGATGAAGACACATGGATTTATTGTGTTGTCAAATATATTAGGAGAAAAGGACATGAAGGGATCAGTTTCTTGACAATGCATTTGGAGTAGAGGACAGGCTGTTGTGTGCAGAAATATCCTAGTTTTCCACTAGTTGTCCACAGTTCCTAGTTTAACTCCTGCAGAACTATGTTTCTGGAGGTGAGGGGTGGGAAGCAAAGTCCCATAATGGGATGAAACATTCTGTGTACCCCTTCAAACATGTGGTGGGTGGTGTCAGGGCAGTAGAATAGTGTACCTATCACAGGAAAATACGTGCCTCAAAAATAATACCAGCAGGAAACATTTTTCAGGAACATGTGCTAATCTTTGAAAGAATCTTGCTCAATTTCTGATGTGCATGGAAGATAAAAAATGACTCAGCCTGTTTTCTATTTTAGCTCAAAGGATGAAGGTCTCAGGTAGTGCCCTTTAGCAAATCGTGTTTATGAGACATTCAGAAGGCATAAGCACTCTCAAAATGCCTTTTCCCCACATTTGGCTCTCAGCAAAGTCAAATTAAAAAGAAAAACATTTTGGAAATCTTATCAAATTTCCATCAGCTCATTAATATTCTTTTAATCTTCCATGTTCAGCAGTTTAATTTAGTTGATGTTTCTAATTTACATACAGACAACCCTCTTAATTGATTTAATCCCAGCTTCTGTCTTTCTAGAAAAACTATTACTATTTATTGATTTTCATTAATATATACAGATCTCAAATTTCAGCTTTGAAAGGCAGAAGTTCTCCTTTTTTGTGGTCTTGCCTTCTGAGCCAGATTATGAGTTTAATTTCTGTGCCTATTTATAGTATTCTAATCTTATTCATCTATTTATTAAATACATTTATTAAGTACTTATTCTGTCCTAAGCAATCAGTTCAGTTCAGTTCAGTCACTCAGTCCTGTCCGACTCTTTGCTATCCCATGAACTATACAGGCTAGAATACTGGAAGTGGTAGCTTTCCCTTCTCTAGGGGATCTTCCCAACCCAGGTCACCTGCATTACAGGCACATTCTTTACCAGCTGAGCCACAAGGCAAGCCCAAGAATACTGGAGTGGGTAACCTATCCCTTCTTCAGTGGATCTTCCAGACCCAGGAATCAAACCAGGGTCTTCTGCATTGCAGGCGGATTCTTTACCAAATGAGTTATCAGGAAAGCCAGTGCAACAATTCCATTCATCAGCTGATAAACAAGTGGCTTGTTTCCAATTTGGGGTTATTTTGAATAAATTTGTGTGCATGCATGCCAAAACTTTTGTCATGTCCAACAGACCCTATGGACTGTAGCCCTGTAGACACCAGGCTTCTCTGCCCATGGGATTCTCCAGGCAAGAATACTAGAGTGGGTTGCCATGCCCTCCTCCAGGGAATCTTCCCTATCCAGGGATCGAACCCACTTCTCCTGTCTTGTGCATTGGCAGGTGGATTCTTTATCACTGTCTCCACCTTGGGAGCCCAAAGTTAATATCAACATCTCTTCATAGGTTTTGTGGAGATGTATGTTTTCATTTCTATTGGGTAAATTCCTAAGAATTGTACTGCTGAGTCTTAGGATGATGTTTAATGTTATAAGAAACTGTCAACTTTCTTTCTAAAGTCTTTATACCACTTCACATTCACGAGAGCAGTCTATGAGAGTTCCAGTAGCTCTGCATACTTACCAGCACTTGACATTGTCTTTTATTTAAGCCAAACAACTTAATATATTCTTTTTTTTTTTTCTGTTTGTTGTAATTTCCATTCATTCTGTAAATGTTTGATGTTTTTTGTTTAGCCACCAAGTTGTGTCCAACTCTTATGTGACCTGTGGACTGTATGCAAACCACCAGGCTCCTCAG
This sequence comes from Cephalophus harveyi, assembly GCA_006410635.1. Classification (NCBI taxonomy): domain Eukaryota; kingdom Metazoa; phylum Chordata; class Mammalia; order Artiodactyla; family Bovidae; genus Cephalophus; species Cephalophus harveyi. The sequence continues at coordinate 244,542 of SJYT01034905.1, read as the reverse complement.
TCTGTGGGATTTCTCAGGCAAGAATACTCGAGTGGGTTGCCATTTCCTTCTCCAGGAGTTCTTCCCCACCAAGGGATTGAACCCACATCACCTGCACTGACAGGCAAATTCTTTACCACTAAGCCACCAAGGAAGCTCAGCACCTACTAAGGGTTCCTTAGGAGTGCATATTCTAATAATAATAGGATATGACAACTGTTAGAAATAGACAATGACTTTATAACTTCTCCTTGTGGCTCAAATGGTGAAGAATCTGCCTGCAATGAAGGAGACCTGAATTCGATCCCTAGGTTAGAAAGATCCCCTGGAGAATGGAATGGCAACCCACTCCAGTATTCTTGCCTGGAGAATTCCATGGACTTAGGAGCCTGGCAGGCTATAGTCCATGTGGTTGCAAAGAATTGGACATGACTAAGAGACAACCAACACTAATAATACAATTGCTCAAAAGAGATTTGCCTAATTTCAACAAAGCTAAATCTTAAAAGATGTCTGCCTGTTATGTAGGAAAATTAAGACAGTGTATAAGATATTGTTGCTGTTTTTCAGTTACCCAGTTGTGCCCCACTCTTTGTGACCCCATGGCACACCAGGCCTCCCTGTCCCTCACCATCTCCAGAATTTTGCCCAAGTTCATGTCCAGTGCATCAGTGATGTCATCCAGACATCTCATTACCTGATGCCATCTTCTGTATAAGACATTAGCCTACATATAATTAAGTTCAAAACTGAATCCTACAGATATTGCTTATGGTAACTTGGCTGTCTTTATCTAAAATGTGTGAGTCTGGAGCTGTTGATCGTTGCAGAATATCCTTGTACTATATATGCCCTTTTTTATATTACAAAAGATTTTCTGCATTGAGTGGTCACATATTTTTCTCAGTGTCAGTCAAAAGAAATTCACTCAACCTCTCTTTGCATGTTAAGTCACTTCAGTTGTGTCCACTTCTGTGACCTGTGGACTGTAGCCTACCAGGCTCCTCTGTCCATGGGATTCTCCAGGCAAGAATACTGGAGTGGGTTGCCATGCCCTCCTCCAAGTTATGTTCCCAACCCAGAGATTGAACCCACATTTCTTACATATCCTGCATTGGCAGGAGGGTTCTGTACTTTCCAAAATTTGCTATTTGATGTACTTCATCTATAGTGAGAATAGAGTCCTCCATTAACAAGGACAGACTAATATGCTTTCTGCTTTCATCTGACTAATCGTCCATCCTCAGACTTATTAAACTTTTACCAAGTTGGCTGGACAATTTGAGTCAATGTCTACCAGTTTTCTTCTTAATGATACACCAACCTATTCATGGGGAAAAGGAAAAAAAAAAAAAAAACAATAGCATGGAAACTCTACTTAAAGTCTGTTTAAAAAAAATTGTATAACCACAATAAAGTAAATGTATAGGAAAATTCCCATTGAATCAGACAGATTAGGCTGAAATAACAAACGACTGGCAAATTCAGTGCCTTACAACAAATATTTAAGTTTTTTTTTTTTCACATTAAATAATGACTTCAGTTTAGTGTGTTTCTGTTCCCCATAATTTTTAATCTGTAATCCAGACTCATATCTGGATATAGCAGGGGAAAAGATGAAGAGAAGATTTGGCATTAGAGTGAGAGAAAAATCTTTCAAGGGCTGCTAAAACATCTGCTTGAAAATGGTCCTGACAAAGTTATTATGCTAACATTCCTTTTACATTCATTTTATTGACTAAAATCAAAAGAGAAACTCCATCAAAAAATAGATTTTCCAACAGCCATAGGCCTGGAGAATATGGGAGTGTTTGAGAGAACAGTCATTATATTGAATGAATAGTCTAACACACACACACACACACACACACACAAACACACAAATCTTCAAAATTCAGTTTTGTTTTCTTTTTTCTTTTTTTCCTTTGTGCAGTGGAGATGGATCCAAATGGAAAGGATCTTTTCAATTGAATTTTTTTAATTGGAAAAAAAGAAATCCTGAGATCCTAAAACACAGCTACTATCACTGAAAAGCTACCGATTATAAAAAAAATGGAAAAAAAAATTTAAAATACCACTTATACTTCTAGTTTGGAGGGGCACATACAAAGCAGAAAAGAATTTTAGGACCTATTGAGATGATTTCCTTTGAAACAGACTTAGCTATTTGCTAAGAAGTATTGCTTTTTTCTGACTAGAATTCTTAATATAGGAGCCAAATACACTGAGCCTAATGAGGAATGTTTTCTAACCTAGAAGAACAAGAAAGGGAAGGGAGGGAGAATTCTTCTGTATGTAGAGCTTCCCTGGTGGTGCAGAGGTTAAAGCATCTGCCTGCAATTTGGGAGACCTGGGTTCGATCCCTGGGTCGGGAAGATCCCCTGGAGAAGGAAATGGCAACCCACTCCAGTATTCTTGCCTGGAGAATCCCATGGATGGAGGAGCTTGGTGGGCTACAGTCCATGAGTCGCAAAGAGTCAGACACGATTGAGCGACTTCACTTTCACTAAGTCAACTGATGATAATACAGTGATATTCAATCTTCAACAGGTAACTGACTGCTAATGGGCTTTCTAGCAAGAAAACCACACAGACAAAGTTCTCTTGTGGAACAACTTGTGCACCTTGTCATCTTTCTTCTAGACTGATAAATTTAATAATGTAAATCTAAATTCAAGCCTTAGCACTGAGGGTGTAGTTTGAGGGTTTGAGGTTGATGTGCATACACTGTTATATTTAAGATGGATAACCAACAAGGTCTGGTTGTTGATAACCAACAACAGCACAGGGACCTCTGTTCAATGTTATGTGGCAGCCTGGATGGCAGGGGAGTTTGCAGGAAAATGAATACACATATATGTATGGCTGTGTCCTTTAGCTGTGAACCTGAAACTATCACAGCATTGTTAACTGTCTATGAAAGAAAGTGAAAGTGAAAGTTGATCAGTCCCGTCCAACTCTTTGTAACCGCATAGACTATACAGTCCATGGAATTCTCCAGCCCAGAATACTGGAGTGGATAACCATTCCCATCTCCAGGGGATCTTCCCAATCCAGGGATTGAACACAGATCTCCCACATTACAGGCAGACTCTTTACCAGCTGAGCCAGTACTACAATATAAAATAAAATGTTTTTAAAAAAGAAAAAAATCTAAAGACGCCCAGGAAAATAGAAAGGCAGATCCAAAAAGAAACCAAACAAGGTTTTGAGATGAATAATAACTTTTGTTAGGTATAGATAATAGAATTTTGAATAAACAAAAATGAAAGCATAGTTCTTATGAAGAAATTTTACAACATAAAAGAATATATGTGTATATATACATACAATCACACACACACATATATATATATACATGAAATATGCAGATGAAAAAGACTCTTGGAGATTAGCTCCATAAATCACAGTAAAATTGTACAAAAACTGCTTTATATGTACATCAAAGAAGCGTGGCCTTGATGATTAATGAGACAGGGCAACAAATTGAGATGAATTTGAAGCCAACTGAGTTAAAAGAAAATTGTTCCAGTGAAGAATTTATGACTACCTAAAAAAAAGGTGGAAATGACATCGCAGAAAATTGACTTACAGATGTGCAGAAGGATGGCTCAAAGGAGGATCGATTCTAAAACCCATGTTAAAGTGCAAACCAATCCTTGGAGAAGATGATGATGATGATGTCATTGCTTGAGCATGTGCTACATATCCTTGGCACTAGCATAGGCTTTCTAAATCTAAAAACATTTTTTATGACTGATATACTGAAAAGGACTTATTGCCCAGGACCAGGTATGTATCTGGCAAAAGCTTTCAGGTAACTTTCAAGATAACTTAATATATTGCAATATGCAATTCTATTGAGAAGGAAAACCAATGAATTTAATCTAATAAGAAATGCAAAGTCAAAAATTCTGCAATATACTGTAATATAAGCTTATCCTTCCTAATATTTTAAAAAAGATCAAGATCCTTTGGCTATGTTTTAAAAGGCAAAGTGCTGTCTTTGTTTTGTGAATAACTGCTCATAGCTTTTTGTGATTCAGAAGACATTTTATACTCTGAATCTGAAGATTTAGAAACCTACTCTTATGGTAATATAATTTAAAAAGGTGGTACATAACTATAAGAATATTTTTAAGAGGATATATAATCATGATGTAAATGCCCATTATTAAGGATCATTTAGTAACTTTTTCCCAGTGTGCATCTAGTAGAGCATTTTTTATTTCTTCTTCTTTTCATTCCATTATAAAATTCATGTAATGTGAATTGAGAACAGAATGTCAACATCTATAGATTCCTAGGGGAAAAAAATCTATAAGCCCTGAATCCTAGATCCAGCCAATGTAAATTATACTCTGAGTTCCAGGCTCATACATCTAACTGTATGTTTGACATTTTCCCCTTGGACATGCACTGAGCATTGCAAACTAAATATGCCAATGCTAAATAAATAGTTTTCCCTCCTATACCAGCCCACCCACAAATAATAACAGCTCCATTTCTTGGTTTCTTGGGCCCAAACTTTGGGATATTTCCTGACTCTTCTCTTTCTCTTACACTTTATATCCAGTAAATCAGAACATTCTATTTTCTTTATCTTCAAGATTAATTAGAAGTCCTGCATGTTCTGCCATCTCCACTGTTTCCACCATAAACATATTACCATGTGTCTCATCCAGATTAGTACAGAATCTTCCTAACTGTTCTCTTACCTTATACCCTTCTCTCTTCTTTGCTAAGTAGTTAAAGAGATCCCATAAAAGTTATCAGATCATGTCATTCCTCTGCTCAAACCTACCCACTCATGTCTAACTCAAAATAGAAGCCAAGAAGTTTACAATGGCCTACACGACTCCACAGGATACGACCCTGGTTTGTACAGTGTCTCTGTACCATTGCCTATCACCCCCACCATCCCCCATGCTCCTAATACTCCAGCCTACTGGTCTCTTAGGTATCAGTTGGTGGGCCCTTCATTATTCATGTGAAGCAGGAACTTCATGTCCTCTGTGCTCCTCCTCTGGAATACTCCACTGAATGACACTGGTGACACACTCACTCATCTTCTATAGACATTTGCTGAAAGGGAAACTTCTCAGCAGTAATATCCATGACAATCATGTTGAAGATTACTGTACTTCAACATTCACTGAGCCACTTGGCAGCTTTATTTTTCTTCATTAATCTTGTTGGCATCTGCCCTACTTAAATCCTTAATAATTTATTTATGTCATCAGTTCAGTTCAATTCAGTCACTCAGTTGTGTCCAATTCTCTGGAACTCCATGAACCACAGCACATCAGACCTCCCTGTCCATCACCAACTCTCGGAGTTTACCCAAACTCATGTCTATTGAGTTGGTGATCCCATCGAACCATCTCATCCTTTGTCATCCCCTGCTCCTCCTGCCTTCAATCTTTCCCAGCATCAGGGTCTTCCCCAATGTGTCAGCTCTTCGCATCAGGTGGCCAAAGTATTGGAGTTTCAGCTTCAACATCAATCCTTCCAATGAACACCCAGGACTGATCTCCTTTAGGATGGACTGCTTGGATCTCCTTGCAGTCCAAGGGACTCTCAAGAGTCTTCTCCAACACCACAGTTAAAAAGCATCAGTTCTTCAGGACTCAACTTTCAACTCTCACATCCATACATGACCACTGGAAAAACCATAGCCTTGAATAGATGGACCATTGTTGACAAAGTAAAGTCTCTGCTTTTTAATACGCTGTCTAATTTGGTCATAACCTTCCTTCCAAGGAATAAGGGTCTTTTCATTTCATGGCTGCAGTCACCGTCTGCAGTGACTTTGGAGCCCAAAAAAATAAAGTCAGCCACTGTTTCCACTGTTTCCCCATATATTTGTCATAAAGAGATAGGACCAGATGCCATGATCTTCGTTTTCTGAATGTTGAGCTTTAAACCAACTTTTTCACTCTCCTCTTTCACTTTCATCAAGGTGCTCTTTAGTTCTTCTTCACTTTCTGCCATAAGGGTGGTATCATCTCCATATCTGAGTTTATTGATATTTCTCCCAGCAATCTTGATTCCAGCTTGTGCTTCATCCAGCCCAGCATTTTTCATGATGTACTCTGCATATAAGTTAAATAAGCAGGGTGACAATATACAGCCTTAACGTACTTCTTTTCCTATTTGGAACAAGTGTGTTGCTCTATGTCCAGTTCTAATTGTTGCTTCCTGACCTGCATACAGGTCTCTCCAGAGGCAGATCAGGTGGTCTGGTATTCCCATCTCTTTCAGAATTTTCCACAGTTTATTGTGATTCACACAGTCAAAGGCTTTGGTATAGTCAATAAAGCAGAAATAGATGTTTATCTGGAACTTTGCTTGCCTTGAAAAGTTTATTTTTTTTATTCTATTAATTTTTATGAGTACTGATATGTATTAAGACATTTTTTTAAGCTTTGAAGAAAAATGAGTTTAAACTCATTATATAGCACTCAAAAAATTAATAAAGAAATAAACTTTTCAAGGCAAGCAAAGTTAGACCTGCAACACCTCAAAAGAACAGCCCTCATGTTATTATCCAAAGACAAATATTCAGTTTACACTCACCTTTCTCCCTCAATCTAGTCCACTGAGATCAATGAGATCTAGGTAACTTAAGATCAAAATTAAAGAAGATGAATAGAGAGACAAAAGTAGGAAGTTAATTATGTTAATACTAAAAAGATGACACAAAGTTCTTTAGAAATGTGTAATAAAAATGCCAAGTATGAGATAAAGAACAGACATAACAAATACTCATGAGCTGAAAGAATAGTTTAAAATTACTCAAGTAATGTACATTAAGTTAGAAGGTGGCAAAGTTAACAAGAAAGTAAATGTCTCACAAATATTTCATCTTAGATGTTAAAGTTGAGTAAATAAAATATGAATACAGTATATAAATAAAATATAAATGGAGACATACAAGTATGTTATTATGACCCTATGACCCAAAAATCATAGGATCACAACTAAACTTTTCAAGCATTGTAGAATTTTAAATTAAGGGACAGAAGCCATGTGCATATTTATGTGTAGAAGAGGTAAGGAAGTGGTTGGTATGTGAAGAGGAAACATTGAAGAGATAAAACTGATCACAGAAAGCGAAGTAAGAAAATTGAAAACAAAGATGCAATTTAAAAGATACAATAAATATCTGTGATAAAATAAGACAGAGGACACAGTAAAACATGTTATATTAAATATGGAAAGACTGAAGTATTCCATTAAAGATAGACACACTGGGCTATTAATAAAAATGACTTAAGTGTATAGCTATAAAAAATGATAAGGATAAAAATAAAGGATACACAAAAGTAGGGTACTATACATGCCCGCTGCATTCAACACCACCAAAGGGTCTAAGCCATCCCTCCTGCCTGACCCTTGGACATACCCTTACCCTCACCCCATACAAAGAACAAGTTCAGTGAGTGACCACGTAAAAGTATCTCTTACAAAAAATAATATTAAGATCATAATTATAGCTCAAAATATTCAACTAAGAAAAGTAATAAATTATAAGGATAGAAAACAGAATCCATGAAGTTATAGCAATCCTAAATATGAGTTACATCAAATACAGGAGATCATCAAGTAAAGGAGACTTTGCTTAAAAAAATAAAGGTAACATTAGTAAATTTTCAGATAAGTCTCTAAGAGTAATTAACCTCCAATTGAAATAAATACACGTGTATGCCTGTGGTGGATACATATTGCTGTATGGCAAAACCAATACAATATTGTAAAGTAATTAACAACAAAAAAATAAATAAATTTTTAAAATAAATAAAATTTTAAAATAAATAAATTTCTATTTTAAATTTTATTTTTACTTTATTTTACTTTACAATACCGTATTGGTTTTGCCATACATTGACATGAATCCACCACAGGTGTATATGAGCTCCCAATCCTGAATCCCCCTCCCACCTCCCACCCCATATCCTCTCTCTGGATCATCCCCGTGCACCAGCCCAGAGCATCCTGTATCCTGTATCGAACATAGGCTGGCATTTCGTTTCTTACATGATAGTATACATGTTTCAATGCCATTCTCCCAAATCATCCCACCCTCTCCCTCTCCCACAGAATCCACAAGTCCGTTCTATACATCTGTGTCTCTTTTGCTGTCTCGTATACACGGTCATCATTGCCATCTTTCTAAATTCCATATATATGTGTCAGTATACTGTATTGGTGTTTTTCTTTCTGGCTTACTTCACTCTGTATAATAAGAAAAAAATGTGAAGTTTATGTAGTTAAAATATCAGTAGAGGTACAATAAAGGCTGCTGCTGCTGTCGCTTCAGTCGTGTCTGACTCTATGTGACCCCATAGATGGCAGCCCACCAGGCTCCCCCATCCCTGGGATTCTCCAGGCAAGAACACTGGAGTGGGTTGCCATTTCCTTCTCCAATGCTTGAAAGTGAAAAGTGAAAGTGAAGTCGCTCAGTCGTGTCTGACTCCTAGCGACCCCATGGACTGCAGCCTACCAGGCTCCTCCGTCCATGGGATTTGTCAGACAAGAGTATTGGAGTGGGGTGCCATTGCCTTCTTAATAAAGGCTAGACCATTAAAAAAAAAAATAGAATTTGATAGATCAAGGATGCCCATAAGAAGTATTCAAATGAATGTTTATAGGGTATATTCTTAATGAAAACAAAATTTATGATAATGAAATAAACAAGGAAAACACTGAGAAACAAACAAAAGATGGCCATTTGGAAACTAAGAACTGTTTTCCCTAAAACAGTTCAAGAACAAATGTTACTTGGAAAGAAAGAAAACTAGAACATTTTAGGGAAAAACCTTTAGGACAATGCCTGACCTTTATTCAGAGGAAAAATTCTTTGTCAAAAATATTTTTATTAGTAATATAAAAAAGTAATAGCAAATTTACATTTAAACAAACTGGAAAGCGATTCTAAGAAAGATGATAAATAAAGTCAATAGCATTGGAAAAAAACATTTCAAAGACTAAATAAACCAAGAGCTGTTTCTTTGAAATGACCGTTTAACAGATAAATGTCTAGCAAGGCTTCTTAAACCATGGAAGGATGAGAAAGGAAATTCAACCATATACTTGGAAGAGATTGTAATAATTATAAGAGATTCCAGAGTTTGGGTAAAATGAGAATTAAACCCTAGCTACCAGTGCTGTTCCCACCACCACCACCACCCCCACACACATGCAACCCCAGCTAAGTCCAAGGAGTGAAGGAAAATGTTCTGGAACACCATGAACACTGAAATACCAGTAGTCTGAAGAGAAAACACTTCCTGAAAAAAGTGAGATGGATTGGAGGGAAGTCTTCACTTTGATACCTTCCATTTGCTCTTTATACCATGGGGAACATCACCTGTCCAGGTAAAGGCTAGGTTCTGGGCCCTTTGTCACAATACTTAAATCTGGACAAACATCTCCTTCAGCAACAAAAGACAAAGAAACCGAAAGAGACTAAAAATAAATCCATGCATATGCAGTTGGGGCAAATTCTGGACAAAAGATATAAAGAAAACAACATCAACAACACAACAATTGCTGCTTTTGAAGAGCTTGGGACATAAACAGAGTGTTGGGAGCAAAAGAAGGGTACTGTGCATGGCCCCTGCACTCAACACTACCAGAGCGGTGACCAAACCACATAAGCCACACCTCCGATGTGACCGCTGGACATACCCTTACCTTCACCCCAAATAGGAGAATGCAATGGCACCCCACACCAGTACCCTTGCCTGGAAAATCCCGTGGGCGGGGGAGCCTGGTAGGCTGCAGCCCATGGGGTTGCAAAGAGTCGGACACGACTGAGCGACTTCACTTTCAATTTTCACTTTCCATTTTCATGCATTGGAGAAGGAAATGGCAACCCACTCCAGTGTTCTTGCCTGGAGAATCCCAGGGACAAGGGAGCCTGGTGGGCTGCCGTCTATGGAGTCGCAAAGAGTTGGACACGACTGAAGCAACTTAGCAGCAGCAGCAGCAGCAGCACCCCAAATAAAGAACAAGCTCAGTGAGTAAGCCAGCAAGGTACCTCTTACTTGTTCTTGCTCCACCTTTCTGCAGCAGGGGTCCCAATAAAGCCTTTGGATTTCTTGTCTGCCATTTATCAATTTTTATTGATTAAGGAGCCCAAGAACCCTGGTTGATGTCACTAAGAGATAGAGAAACCACAGCACCTGCTCGGCCTGACAAAGGAAAGTCACCTGCTGCCATGAGGAACCCTGACTATGTCCTCCTCTTTGACCAGCCCATGTGTCTCCTTCCCATAGGGACCATGTGACTTTCCCTTGCAAAGGCTAGTATCACTGAGGCACTAAATAGAAAGCCAGTCACCTTACTGATGGAAGAGCAAATTCCATCTGCCCAGTCTGTCTTAATGAGGGCTCTCAGAAGCCGGACATGCTTCTTGCTTAGGTTTCTTGGTACATAGTGCCAGTCAGTACAACTGATATTGTAGGCAAATATGAATTTACATTCAAAGTCATCTACTCATTGATAAATAAGCAGAAGGAACTAAACACCTTTTATAAAGTCCAATAGAATTAATGCCACTGATAGGCAATTTAGTTAATAAAACATAATGTGTGCATAGTAAATTGCTTCAGTCTTGTCTGACTATTTGTGACCATATGGAATGTAGCCCACCAGGCTCCTTTATCCATCGGATTCTCCAGGCAATAATACTGGAGTGGATTGCCATGCCCTTCTCCAGAGGATCTTCCCAATCCAGGGATGGAACCTTCGACTCTCATGCCTCCTGCATTGGCAAGCAGGTTCTTCATCACTAGCACTACTGGGAAGTCAAACATAATACATACTCTAAAATAAGTATGTGAAAATATTAGTCATATGAAGCAGAAACACACAGATATACAGATAGATACCAAATACAATGATAAGGATACCTTTTGTAGATAGTGAAATTTAAGATTAAGCACAATGGTAAATTCTGAATCTTCCAGGCATTAAAAAGTGTATCTTCAGAAAGTTTCAATGACAAGATTTAATCAGACATCTCATCAGCAATATTGAATGTAGAGGGACAAATGTAATATTGTCTTCATAATTACAATAATTTTGATCCTAGAGTTGAATATTCTCTTAAATGAGGAGAAACAATAAAGTATTTTTAGGAATTCAGGACCTTAGGTTGCTCATAATACAAAATCTCACTTTAACAATAATTTGATGAATCCCTTTCAGCAAAATAAAACAAAACAAAACAAAACAAATGATATAAAAAAGTAAGAATAAATAAATTTGCAAAATATGTTGCTGTTTAAAGGAATAATAATTTTAAATTTTATATTTTGTAACATATAGCAACATATTAAAATCCAGCAGATAATACCAGTTCAATGGAGGAGGCACAGTGCAGTAGGAGTCAGTGCAGACTAAGGAAGAGAGAATTCTAAACTGCATAGCATGTTTGGAGAGAAATACAAACTTTATGAAATCTACAAAGTCAACTAGAAAAAGATAAACAGAAATATTACCAAGGGAAAAAACAAAAATAAAGCTTTCAAATAATCAATTAAAAAGTTTCTGTCCAGTGAAAGTCAGGAAGGAAAAAGGAAAAGCATGATAATTCAAAAATATATGAAACAAAATGGTAGAAATGAGTTTTGATAGAGAAATTACAGTAAGCATAAATGCATTTAACTTACCCCTCAAAAACTCTTGGTACTATATTGTTTAAGAAAAACAAGACACAATATGACAATATGTGTCCTACAAGGAAACATCGGTGCTTCCCAAGTGGTACCAGTGGTAAAGAACTTGCCTGTCAATGCAAGAGACACAAGAGATACAAGTTCAATCCCTGGGTCAGGAAGATCCCCTGGAGTAGGAAATGGCAACCCACTCCAGTATTCTTGTCTAGAGAATCCCATGAATAGAGAAGCCTTGTGGGAAATGCAAGAATTTTAAATACAAAGAATTTGAAAAGAAAGAAAATAACTCAGTAAGTATAAAACAATTCTAATATCTTATAAAATAGAATGAAAGCAAGCATTAAAAAAGTGGACTGATAATTATATACTATTAAAATAGCACATATGTACTTAATAGTTTAACTTTCATATGATAAAAGACAGAATATACAATGTGAATATGGTGAACATACTTAAAATGGAATATATTCAGAGAGAAAAAAAACAATCTCATTAACTTGTATAGACTCACCATCATAGAGAATAAACTTTCTGACCATAATGTACATAAAAAAAAAAAAATGTATAAGACACAAATGCAGACCTTATCTCCATGTCTAGAAAGAAAAAAGTAACTTTTGCTTTAACAAAGTTAAAAATGAAACCTTTTCTTATTTAGATACCAAGCCATAGTTAAAGCAAATTTATAAAAAAAAAACATATAATGTTAAGCATTTTGTTTGTCAATAAATAAGAAATTCTGAAAATAAATGAGCTAATTTTGATGGAGACTACTACATTCCTAAGAAAAATTGTTCTTGGCTTCATTCATAGCAATAGAGAGGTGGTATGATCATGACTCCCACTGGGACTACAATTCTTGGTTCCCTTGTTAGAACACAAATAATAGAATGTGAGTGTGCAGTGTTGGAACAATCAAACTTGTGTTTTTATTACTAAATTTTAACTTACTTTTAAGTTAATGCTTATTTTACTCTTTATTTTCATTTCATTTTCTGTCAAATCCATTTCAATCATTCTTTGGAATGCACATCTCATCCTCTGTCACCCCCTTTTCCTCTTGCCCTCAATTTTTCTCAGTATCAGGGTCTTTTCCAACAAGTCAGCTCTTCACATCAGAAGCCAAAGTATTCATCATCAGCCCTTCCAATGAATATTCAGTGTTTGTTTCCTTTAGGATTGATGGGTTTGATCTCCTTGCTCTCTAAGGGGACTCTCAAGAGTCTTCTTCAGCACCACAGTTCAAAAGCATCAATTCTTCAGCATTCAGCCTTCTTTATGGTCCAACTCTCATATCCATACATGACTACTAGATAAACCACAGCTTTGACTACATGGACCTTTGTTGGAAAAGTGATGCCTCTGCTTTTTAACACACTAAGTTTATCACAGCTTTTCTTCCAAGGAGCAAGTGTCTTTTAATTTTGTGGCTGTGGTCACTGTCCACAGTGATTTTGGAGACCAAGAAAGTAAAATCTATCACTGTTTCCACTTTTTCCCCATCTATTTGCCACAAAGTGATGGGACTGGAGGCCATGGTCTTCCTTTTTTGAATGCTAGAATTTGTCAGTTGATCACTTCCTTCTCTTGGATACACATTCTTTATTTGCTCCCTCTGTCGCTTGTACTTCACCAGCCTGCTCTGGGAGTTTTAGACTCTTAAAGTTACGGGCCTTATGAAGAGTCTCTTGAAGTCCATCTAAGAACTGATTATCTGGGAGATGTTGCCCCAGAGTGGTCTCTTTTGGAGTTGGCATGTATGAATGCACAGGTTGTTCCCTAAACTATTTCAAGATGTAGAGAAGTCTCTGGGATATGAAGTGTGAAGGGCAGGGCATGAGCTTCAGGCAAAATACTGCCACGTGGCACACACAGAAGGATGGTTAAAATGTGCAGTGAACAGGACTCTGCAAAAGTGACTGGAGTAGGCAGCAGACAAAGCACATTCAAATGCAAACAAAATATGTCTGATATACCTTCCAAAAAGCAGAACACTTACTTTGACTTTCTAAAAATCTATTTCACCACAGCCATTCTTCTCTCACACCCCCAGGTGGTACAGTGGTAAAATGTGACTGTCAGTGCAGGAGATGTGAGTTCAATCCCTGGATCAGGAAGATCCCCTGGAGAAGGAAATGGAAACCCACTCCAGTATTCTTGCCTGGGAAATCACATGGACAGAGGAGCCTGGTGGGCTACTCTTTTTGACTCTTGCAAAATGAGTCAGACATGATTTAGTGACTAAATAAATTCTCATCTTGGAAATGGCAACTCAAATATTCTAGCCAATTTGGCAATTATTCTAGCCCATGTTCTTGGACCATCTGACAGCCATATATCCACCAGGGACTTCTCTTGGCTTTACCTTCAAAGTGTGCCTACAGATTTACCACTTTTTACTGCCTTCTGTAGGCTAAGCTATCATCATCTTCTGCTAGATAACTCCATAATCACTTTAATAATGTACCCTCCAAAATGATCCTTTTTTAATATTTTTTATTTGACAGATTTCAAATTTAAAGAAAATTTGCAAGAAAGGTAAAAAAACATGTAAATTCTTCACCCAGAGACCCATTTAAATTTTGCCAATTTATCTAGTGTTATCTAGTGATGCATTTTATAACAAAGAATTTAACTCAAGGTCACATGTTGCACTCAGTTGTGTTTTCAATCTCTTTATTCTGGAACATATCTTCAGTCTTTCATGACCTTGAGCAAACATTAGAAAAACACAAATAGACAGTCTAAAAAGTGACAAGTGTATAATTTTCAGAGTCATTTTTTAAAAAGATAAAACAGGCAGATTGGATCACTCTGGCTAAAACTTTATAGTGATTTCTTGTCTCACTTAGTAAAAGCCAGCATTTTTGCAGTGTCTTAAAGGAATCACATGTTTTAGCCCTCTCCTTCTTTGTCTACTCCAGAAACTTATCTTCCAGAGTTTCCTAATTCCTCCATCGTCTTTCCCTGACATCCTGGTCTCTTATTTTTGCATAAAAATAGCAAGCTTTTTCAGTTCAGTTCAGTTCAGTCACTCAGTTGTGTCCAACTCTTTGTGACCCAATGAATTGCAGCATGCCAGGCCTCCCTGTCCATCACCAACTCCCGGAGTTCACTGAGACTCACGTCCATCGAGTCTGTGATGCCATCCAGCCATCTCATCCTCGGTCGTCCCCTACTCCTCCTGCCCCCAATCCCTCCCAGCATCAGAGTCTTTTCCAATGAGTCAACTCTTCGTATGAGGTGGCCAAAATACTGGAGTTTCAGCTTTAGCATCATTCCTTCCAAAGAAATCCCAGGGCTGATCTCCTTCAGAATGGACTGGTTGGATCTCTTTGCAGTCCAACGGACTCTCAAGAGTTTTCTCCAACACCACTAACTGTTGCTTCCTGACCTGCATACAGATTTCTCAAGGGGCAGGTCAGGTGGTCTGGTATTTTTAGATTTCTTCATTTAGATTTTTGCTCAAATTTTCTGTTTTAATAAGCCCTATCCCAGCTAGTCTAAATGGCAATAAAATTTCTCCCATCCATCTTTGACCTGCTCTTATTTTTAAGAGCATTTACCCACTTCTGATGTATTCTATATGACAATAGTTTACTATGTTCACTCTTTACTATAGGACTCTTTTACATGCAGTGATTAACACAAACTCTATTAAGGACATGATTCTATTATTTTTTCACTGATGTATTTCAAGTTGTTTAATATTTTCAGTGAAGTGTAATATCTGAAACCATGACTGACACACAATCAGTTCAGTTCAGTTCAGTTGCTCAGTTGTATCCAACTCTTTGTGACCCCACGAACTGCAGCACGCCAGGCCTCCCTGTTCATCACCAACTCCTGGAGTCCACCCAAACCCATGTCCATCGAGTCGATGATGCCATTCAATCATCTCATCCTCTGCCATCCCCTTCCCTCCTGCCCTCAATTTTTCCCAGCATCTGGGTCTTTTCAAATGAGTAAGCTCTTCGCATCAGGTGGCCAAAGTGTTGGAGTTAGGCTTCAACATCACTCCTTCCAAAAAGAACATCCAGGACTGATCTCTTTTAGGATGGCCTGGTTGTATCTCCTTGCAGTCCAAGGGACTCTCAGGAGTCTTCTCCAACGCCACAGTTCAAAAGCATCAATTCTTCAGTGCTCAGCTTTCTTTATAGTCCAACACTGACATCCACACATAACCACTGGAAAAACCATAGCCTTGACTAGACAGACCTTTCTTGGCAAAGTAATGTCGCTGCTTTTTAATATGCTGCCTAGGTTGGTCATAACTTTCCTTCCAAGGAGCAAGCTTCTTTTAATTTCATGGCTGCAATCACCATCTACAGTGATTTTGGAGCCTACCAAAATAAAGTCAGCCACTGTTTCCATTCTTTCCCAATTTTTTGCCATGAAGTGATGGGACCAGATGCCATAATCTTAGTTTTCTGAATGTTGAGCTTTAAGCCAATTTTTTTATTCTCCTCTTTCAGTTTCATCAAGAGGCTCTTTAGTTCTTCACTTTCTGCCATAAGGGTGGTGCCATCTGCATAGCTGAGGTTATTGATATTTCTCCCAGCAATTTTGATTCCAGCTTGTGCTTCTTCATGCCCACCATTCCTTATGATGTACTCTTGCTGCTGCTAAGTCACTTCAGTCGTGTCTGACTCTGTGCGACCCCATAGATGGCAGCCCACTAGGCTCCCCGATCCCTGAGACTCTCCAGGCAAGAATACTGGAGTGGGTTGCCATTTCCCCCTCCAATGCATGAAAGTGAAAAGTCAAAGTGAAGTCGCTTAGTCATGTCTGACTCTTAGTGACCCCATGGACTGCAGCCCAACTGCATATAAGTTAAATAAGCAGGGTGACAATATACAGCTTTGATGTACTCCTTTTCCTATTTGGAACCAGTCTGTTGTTCCATGTTCCAGTCTTGCTGCTTCCTGACTTACATACAGGTTTCTCAAGAGGCAGCTCAGGTGGTCTGGTATTCCCTTCTCTTTCAGAATTTTCCACAGTTTATTGTGCTCCACACAGTCAAAGGCTTTGACTTAGTCAATAAAGCAGAAATACATGTTTTTCTGGAACTCTCTTGCTTTTTAAATGACCCAGCAGATGTTGGCAGTTTGATCTCTGGTTCCTCTGCCTTTTCATAAAACCAGCTTGAACATCTGGAAGTTCACGGTTCACATATTGATGAAGCCTGGCTTGGAGAATTTTGAGCATTACTTTACTAGTGTGTGAGATGAGTGAGTGCTATTGTGTGGTAGTTTGAGCGTTCTTTGGCATTCCCTTTCCTTGGGATTGGAATGAAAACTGACTTTCTCCAGTCCTGTGGCCACTGCTGAGTTTTCCAAACTTGCTGGCAAATTTAGTGCAGCACTTTCACAGCATCATCTTTCAGAATTTGAAATAGTTCAACTGGAATTCCATCACCTCCACTAGCTTTGTTCGCAGTGATGCTTTCTAAGGCCCACTTGACTTTACATTCCAGATGTCTGGCTCTAGGTGAGTATCACACCATCGTGATTATATGGGTCATGAAGATCTTTTTGTACTCTTCTTCTGTGTAGTCTTGCCACCTCGTCTTAATATCTCCTGCTTCTTTTAGGCCCCTACCATTTCTGTCCTTTATTGAGCCCATCTTTGCATGAAATATTCCCTTGGTAGCTCTAATTTTCTTGAAGAGATCTCTAGTCTTTCCCATTCTATTGTTTTCCTCTATTTCTTTGCATTGATCACTGAGGGAGGCTTTCTTATGTCTCCTTGCTATTCTTTGGAACTCTGCATTCAAACGGGTATATCTTTCCTTTTCTTCTTTGCTTTTCATTTCCCTTCCTTTCACAGCTACTTGTAAGGCCTCCTCAGACAGCCATTTTGCTTTTTTGCATTTCTTTTTCTTAGGGATGGTCTTGATTCCTGTCTCCTGTACAGTGTCACAAACTTCCATCCATAGTTCATCAAGCACTCTGTCTATCAGACCTAATCCCTTAAATGTATTTCTCACTAGTTGCTCAATAAATATCAATTGAATGAATAAACAAATAGGAAAATGTGCAGCTTTCAGAAAATACTATTAGTACAGTTGGTTGTTAATATAAGGTAAAAAAGAAAAGAGTACTCTGATCTCATAGTTTTCCAAATGTTAATTTCTTTTGGATTGAAGACTTAAATATGAAGAGCAAAACTTTAAGAGTGTTGGGGGAATGTGTAATTTCCTTGGTTTTGTCTCATCACAACAAAAAGTTGAAACGAAGGACCAGCTCTTGGATGGATCTGTGTTACAGCTCAGTTTTGTTTAGAAAATAAGGGAAAATGTATCTTTGAGGTGCAAAGGCATGGTGACCCTAAAGACACGAAGAAGAGAGAGAGAGAGATCCCAGGCCCCTTGGCTCCTCTTTTTATATATTTTTCGTTCTCCCACTGGACCTGCCTTATGTAAACTGGGCTAGTCAGGAGTGCTGTTTGTTCTACCTGAGGTCCTAACTCTGGTCCTCGGACCTTCCTTTGTTCTATTTTCATGGCGTTTCCCTTCCTTGTCTTTTATCCACCACCATTCTGGACTCCTTTTTCCTATTCTAACCATCTAACAAGAGTTTTGAAATAAGATATAGGAAATTATCTTCATTACTCTAAATTGATAGGATTTCCAAAGCAAGACATAATTGCCCTAACACAATGAACTATATAAAATAGACTTCATAATTACTTCTTTAGAAAAATAAGTAACATTAAAACTGATGAATAAATCTAAACAAACTTTGAAAACAGTCAAATTCAGTTCAGTTGCTTAATCATTTCAGCACGCCAGACCTCACCAACTCCTGGAGTTTAATAAAATTCAGGTCCATTAAGTTGGTGATGTCATCCAGCCATCTCATCCTCTGTTGTCCACTTCTTCTCCCACCTTCGATCTTTCCCAACATCAGCGTCTTTCCAGATGAGTCAATTATTCGCATCAGCTGGCCAAAGTATTGGTTTCAGCTTCAACATCAGTCCTTTCAATGATTATTCAGGACTGATTTCCTTTAGGATCGACTGGTTGAATCTCCTTGCAGTCCAAGGGGCTCTCAAAAGTCTTCTCCAACACCACAGTTCAAAAGCATCAATTCTTTGGAGCTCAGCTTTCTTTACAGTCCAATTCTCACATCCATACATGACTACTGGAAAAACCATAGCTTTGACTAGATGGACCTTTTTTGGCAAAGTATTGTCTCTGTTTTGCAATATGCTGTCTAGTTTGGTCATAACTTTTCTTCGAAGGAGTAAGCATCTTTTAATTTCATTGCAATCCACATAAATAAAATCAACTGATATTTGCCAAGGGAGTAGAGGTAACACAATAGAGTGAATACAGTCTCTTCCACAAACTGTTCTAAAAAATCTGGACATCTATATACAGAAGAATAAATCTAGATGCAGAACTTATATTCTTCACAAATATTAACTCAAAATGGATCATATACCTAAATGCAAAACTGTAAAAGAACTCCAAGAAGACAACTGAAGGAAAACCTATCTGACCTTGGGTATCTATGAAATAAATAAGTGATAAACTAGACTTCATTAAACTAAAAATCACACCTTCTGAAAGACAGTATGAAGACAATTAGAAGACAAGCCCTCACTGGGAAAACATTTGAAAAAGACCCATCTGTTAAACGACTGCTATCCAAAATGTATGAGGAACAGTAAAAAACTTCAGTGATCAAAAAAAAAAAAAAGCCATGCTAAAAAGTGGACAAAAGTCCTGAACAGAAATCTCACCAAAGAAGGCATATAGATGGCAAATAAGCAAATGAAAAAATGTTGGACATCATATGTCATCAAGGAAATACAAATTAAAACAATCATGAAATCCTGTCACACATCTATTTAAGTGATCAAAATACAGATTAGTAGCAATACTAAAGGCTGGCAAGGATGTAAAGAAATAAGAACTGTTGCCACATTGCTGATGGAAATGCAGAATTACATAACAACTGTGAAAGACAGTTTAACAATTAATTACAAAAATAAGCATACTTTTATTCATAAAATCTGGGAATATCAGTCCTTAGTGGTTACCCAAAGGAGTTGAAAACTTTATGTCCACACAAAAACCTGCAAACAGATGTTCATATTAATTTTATTCATGATTGCCAATAGTCAAAAGCAACCAAAGTGTCCTTCAGCAAGGAAATGACAAACTGTGGGACATCTAGATTATGGAAGAGTAATCAGTGATAAAAAAGAAATGAGCTATTTAGATATGGAGAAAATGAAAATGCATATTAGAAGGAAAGAATTCAATATTAAAAAGCTACTTATCCTATGGCTCCAATGAGATGAGATTCTGGAAAAGGCAAAGCTATGTAATAATAAAAAGATCAGAGATCACCTGGGTTTAGGTGCATGGAAGAGAGAAATAGCCAGAACACAGAGGATTTTTAGGAGACTGAAATACTCTGCATGAGAGTATGATGATGAATTTGTGTCTGCATAATTTTGTTCAAATATGTAAAATATATAGGACCTAGAGAGAACCGGACCCACTCCAGTGTTCTTGCCTGGAGAATCCCAGGGACGGGGGAGCCTGGCGGGCTGCCGTCTATGGGGTTGCACAGAGTTGGACACAACTGAAGTGACTTAACAGCAGCAGCAGCAGCAGAGAGAACCAGATGGTAAACTACTGACTTTGGGTGATTATGATGTGTTAATGTAGGTAAATCCTTGGTTAAGAAAAAATATACAATTCTGGTGAAAGATGTTGATAATGGGCAAAGCTATTTATATGTAGGTACAAAGGTATATGTGAAACCTTTGTTTTTCCTTCAATTTTGTTGTAAATTAAAACTTCTATAAAAACAAAGTCTTTTAAAAATAAAACTAGAGGTTAATATAAAATTAAATGGCAACTGATACAATCAAACAAAATATTAAAAGGAATTTATACTAATTAATGTTAATGCATTTAAGATTTGTCTGAAAGAACTGAAATATAAAAAATAAACTACATTAAGTGAATAAAAGGTAGAAATTCTAAAAGAAATAAATATAACCATAAATAAACTGGAAAAGAAATATAAATCCACAAGAAGCCTTGACTATTGAGTTTTTATGAGTTTTTAATCAAAATAAATACTCTTCACTTAGTGTCTTCAAGGGATTGGTTCCAAAGAAGCCTGCTACATACTAGCATTTGCAGGTGCTCAAGTCTCTCATATAAAATAAAGTAGTACAGGAAAGCCAATCGATCCTCTGTATCCTTAGATTTCCCAATCTCAGATTCAACCACCTGTGGATGGAAATTTCAATCCATGTTTAACTGAATCCATGGATGCTTAACTAGTGAATATGGAGGGCAAGTGCATATTTATTTTTTTAAATATCTTTGTATAAATGGACCCACACAGTTCAAATCTGTTTTGTTCAAGGGACATCTGGAGTTTCAGCTTCAGCATCAGTCCTTCCAATGAATATTCAGGACTGATTTCCTTTAGGATTGACTGGTTTGATCTCCTTGCAGTCTAAGGCCTCCTAATATTTTTTGAAGCATGCAAACTTTGCATCACCACCTTAAAAATATGTGGAAAAATCATATTATTTCATTTGTTAATAATGATTCAACAATTCCACATTAATAGTTAGAAAATAAAACCCACTGATGTATTAAAATAGTACTCTCTGTCCAATCAATATTCATTCTGAAACACTGGAATGATTCATCATCATGACATCTATTAATATCATTCATCCTATCTTTAGGCCAAAAAATAAACAGTAGATGTATGATTGTCCTAAGAGGTACTGAAAAAGCATAATAGTATTTAATATCTAAACTTATTTTTAAATGCACTCTTAGAAAACTAGCATAATGTTCTATAACTTAAAAATAATTTAATTTTATATGAAAATAATAATAGCAATAATAATAGTTAAGGTTGAATAATAGTATAAAGTGCTAGCAGACAGAATTATACAAGTAAATTTAGACTAAGAAAAACAGCAGAAGCTATTAGAAGGAAATATTATTTAAAAGAATTATAATCCCTGTTTGAAATAAACAAATTTAAATGGATAACTTATACATAATTATGACTTCAGCAAGGAGGTCAGTCTCCTTATGACATATCTTTAATAACTAATTAGACAACAACAATGTTGGTAGTAAACTTTTAAAATAGCAACTTTAGTTGCTACAATTTTAAAACATCATTAATAATTCAAGTTTTAGATTTATATTTATATGGCTTTTTTTTTTTCCTGAGTGCATGCTCTAGAACATGCAGGGCAAAGCCCTTTTCTGGAGCTGCAGAAAGCAGGGGTAGAATTCCAGAAAAAATAGGAACCCGCAAAAAATAACACTTGAAATCTATATGTGAACTAACATCAAATCTGTATCTGATCCATGAACTGTACAAGTGTGGGAAAGAAAACAGAGAGTCAGGTGGAAAACTAAAAAACATGCACAGAGACTTCAACTATCATCCAACAAGGAGATATTAATAGAATTTTTAGTTGTAATCCCACCAAGCTTCCTATTAAAAATCAAAAAGGGCCATAGTTAACAATTAAAGAATATACACTATACCTAAGGATTTTCCCCAACACAAAGGACAAACTAAACATAATCTCACTAATGAAACCAAGCATCCAGGAGCTCAAGGTTGTCAGCAAGCAATTTATCTACCCATTTAAACAAAAAGTAATATTATTCAGAGAACAAAAGGCTGAAGCCCTATAATATAAAGAGGTATAATGCACATCATATAACTGACAGAGTACACTGAAGAAACATGCAAATACAATTCATAGTAAGAAAAAAAAAATCAGCCAATAGAGACAGATCTACAGTTCACACAGATGTTGGAATTATCTAGGAAGCACTTTGAAGAACCTATTATAAATATGCTGAATAATATAAAAAAGATTTCACAATGAATGAACAGATGGGAAATAACAGCACAGTAATGCAAATGATAAAAAAAGAACAATTTTGAATTCTAAAATTAAAATGTAGAATATCTGAAATAAAGGTTCAATGTATTGGTGTAAAAACAAACAGATGATAGAAGAAAGAATAAAAAAGCTAAAAATGGAACAATATACATTATGTGCCCTGTTCCACAGAGAAAAAAAGATGAAAATATAAATTAACAAAGCCACAGTTACATGTAGGACAATATGAAGTTGTCTAATTCAAATGTAAACAAAGTTTCCAAAGGGTAAAAGAAGATAGAAGAGCACAGAAAATATACTTGAAAAAAAAAGCCAAAATATTGTCAAATTTCACATGTGCTTCCAAGAATTTCAGCAAACTGTGAGCAGGATAAATATAAAGAAGATCATTACGAAACACATTGCAGTCAAAGTGCTGGAAAGAGAGAGGAAATAATTTTCAAAAGTGGATTACAAACAAGAAAATGAGTATAATAAATATTTCCAGGAACAAGGAGACCATAAAACAATAGGGAAATATTTTAAAAGTTCTAAATAAAAAATAATTTTGTATCCAGGGAAAATATTCTTCAAAATGGAATCTAAATAATTTTTCAGATAAAAGAGATGCAGAAAGATATTTTCA
>SJYT01034905.1:193504-220090 GCA_006410635.1 Cephalophus harveyi | reverse complement strand
GATTTATTTTTATTACAATTTAAAGAAACTAAAGGTCTAAAAGTTTCACCAGTGAATTAAATTAAATATTTAAGGGAAATACAAATCTTTTTGAGAACAGAGGCAGAGAAAACACCCATGTACATTTTATGTAATCAGCATAATTCGATACAAAAACCTAATCAAGATATTATGAGGAAACCAACTATAAACCAATATTTTTCATGAATATAGACAATCACCCTTAATTAAAATGTTATCCAAACTGAACCCAGCATTATATATAAAACAGAATAATACTTTTTGGCCAACTGAAGTTTATACAGGAATACAAGTTTGGTTTAATATTTGAAAATCAATTACCTTATCCAGCATAAAAACAAAATACCTTTTAAAAGAAAATATTTAAATGTTAGTTATTTGGATTGCCTAATCTCTGTTATCTCTCTTCAAGTTTCTAAATTACTTCTGCCAATTCACCACCTCCTCTTGAACACTTCTAGTAAAATTTCCTTTCAGTTGTATTATTCAAATCCAGATTTTCCTTTTTTAAAGTAATTTTATCTATATGGATCTTCTCTACCTGATGAGATATTGAAGTAAATTTTTCATTATTAAGCATGATTTCCATTATCTATTTGAATATATTTATGGTGTCTATCATGAAGTCTTCATGATAGAAAGTGAAGTCACTCAGTAGTGTCCCACTCTTTGCAACCCCATGGACTATAGCCTACCAGGCTTGCCGATCCATGGGATTTTTAAGGCAAGGGTACTGGAATGGGTTGCCATTTCCTACTCCAGGGAGTCTTCCCAACCCAGGGATTGAACCCGGGTCTCCCACATTGTAAGCAGACATTATTTACCGTCTGAGCCACCAGGGAAGTCCCACGGTTTCTTCAGTTCTCAACTTCTCATGGCAGATTTTGTTGCTTACATTATGTTTTTCTTTTTCCTGCTGTATATAAGTCAGACGTTCTTGTTTCTTTGCAGACTTTATATTTTGTTGTTGAAACCTGGTGATTATAGATAATATATTGCAGATATTCTGGGTTATTGTCTTCCCACATATGCTTTCCTGTTTTTATTCACTTTTTAAATTTGTTCAATGGCTGAACTATTTTAATGATGTCTATTTTCTCCTGCCATGTGACTCCTCTGATATTATTCTTCAAACTACAAAGACTGGATATTTGCAAATTCACCTTGACAAGACAAAGATTTTAATAAGGCTCCTTCTTTCATTTTCTGACCACATTCAGCTATTATGTTTCACTAATTGCCAGCTGATTGCTCTATTATTTTCAACAATACCCTGGGGCCTCACTTATTCCGTAGGCTGTTGGCATTCTTTGCAGTGGTTGTTTCTGAAATAGGTCTTTGTGATTTGTTCTTATCTCTAGAGTACACTTCTTAGCTCTCTTTCTTCGTTCTCTCTGATAACATAGCTTGCTTATGATTTAGTTTGCTTACTATCAAAATTCTCATTGTTTTTTAAGAGTTCCCTTAGGACTGAAATTCTCCTTTCTCTATTTTAAATAAGTTCAGCTTTTGAGGGGAGACCATCTCTAACTCTGGTCAAAATATCTGATCCAGAGCTCTGGTGCCTAAGCCAGGGATGTGCACCAGCCCCAAGCATCCTGTATCCTGTATCGAACCTAGACTGGCGATTCGTTTCTTACATGATAGTATACATGTTTCAATGCCATTCTCCCAAATCACCCCACCCTCTCCCTCTCCCACAGAGTCCAAAAGTCTGTTCTATACATCTGTGTCTCTTTTACTGTCTTGCATACAGGGTTATCATTACCATCTTTCTAAATTCCATATATATGTGTTAGTATACTGTATTGGTGTTTTTATTTTATTTTTAATATGTAATTTATCTATTTGATTTCACTGGGTCTTTGTTGCAGTATGCTGGATTTTTTTTCTTCATTGCAGTGTGCAGAATCCTTAACTATGGCAAGTAAATTCTTAGTTGCAGCATGAGGAATCAAGTTCCCTGTTCAGGCATGCTAAGTTGCTTCAGTCCTGTCTGACTCTGTGACCCCATGGACTGTAACCCATCAAGTTCATCTGCCCATGGGCTTCTCCAGGCAAGAATACTGAAGTGAGTTGCCGTGCCCTCCTCCAGGGAATCTTCCTGACCCAGGTATTAAACTGGTATCTCTTAAGTCTCATTGATTGTCAGGCAGGTTTTTTTATGGAATAACTTTACAAAAAAAAAGATCCTAATGAACTCGGTAACCACGAAGGTGTGGTCAGTCACTCAGAGCCAGACATTCTGGAGTGTGAAGTCAAGTGGCCCTTAGGAAGCACTGCTGTCAGTAAAGCTAGTGGATGTGATGGAATTCCAGTAGGGCTATTCAAAACCCTAAAAGATGATGCTATCAAAGTGTTGCTTTCAGTATCTCAGCAAATCTGGAAGATCCAGCTGTGGCCACAGGCCTGGGAAAGGTCAATCCTCGTCCCAATTCCCAAGAAGGGCAGTACTAAAGAATGTTCTAACTATCAGACAGTTGCATTCAACTCCCATGCTAGTAAGGCCATGCTTAAAACCTTTTATGGTACAGCTTCAACATTATCCAGACCAAGAATTTCCAGATGTCCAAGCTGGGTTTAGAAAAGGCAGAGAAACCAGAGATTAAATTTTCAACATTCACTGTATCATAGAGAAAGCAAGGGAATTCCAGAAAAATATCTACCTCTGTTTCATTGACTATGCTAAACCCTTTGACTGTGGATCACAACAAATTGTGGAAAGCTTCTAAAGAGATTGAAATACCAGACCATCTTACCTGTCTCCTGAGAAATCTGTATGAGGATCAAAAAGCAACAGTTAGAAACTGTTGGAGCAACTGATTGGTTCAGAATTGAGAAAGGGGTATAGCAGGACTATCTGTTCTCACCCTGTTTATTTAATCCTATATGCTGAGCACATCATGAGAAATGCTGAGCTGGATGAATTACAGGTTGGAATCAAAATTGATTGTGGGAAGAAGCATCAACAACCTCAGATATTCATATGATACTGCTCTAATGGCAGACAAAGAGGAACTAAATAACCTTTTGATGATGGTGAATGAGGAGAATGAAAAAGCCTGTTTAAAACTAAATATTAAAAATAAAAGTAAGATCATAGCATCCGACCCCATTACTTCATGGCAAATTGATGGAGAAAAGTGGAAGTAGTGACAGATTTCCTCTTCTAATGCTCTAAAATCACTGTGGATGGTGACTGAAGCCATGAAATCATAAGATGATTACTTCTTGGCAAGAAAGCTATGACAAACCTAGACAGTGTGTTGAAAAGCAGAGACATCAGTCTGCCAACAAAGATCTGTATAGTCAAGGCTATTGTTTTACCAGTGGTCCAGTAAGGTTGTGAGAGCTAGATCTAAATAAGGCAGGGCACCAAAGAATGGATGCCTTCGAATTGTGGTACTAAAGAGGACTCCTGAAAGTCGCTTGGACTGCAAAGAGATCAAGTCAGTCAATCCTAAAGGAAATCAACCCTGAACATTCATTGGAAGGACTGATGCTGATGATGAAGTTTCAGTATTTTGGTCACCTAATGGAACAACTGACTCATTGGAAAAGTCCCTGATGCTGGTAAAGATTGAGGGCAGAAGAAGAAGAGAGCATCAGAGAATGAGATGGTTGGATGGCATCACCAATGAAATGGGCATGAACTTGGGCAAACTCTGGGAGATGGTAAGGGACAGGGAGGCCTGGTATACTGCAGTCCATGGGGTTGCAAAGAGTCAGAAATGATTGGGTGACTGAACAATACCTGAGAATCCCTGGTGTTTGCTAACCAGAGATCAAACCTGGCCCCTGCGTTGAGAGCACAGAATCTTAGCCACCGGACCACAAGCGAAGCCCCATGACACCCCTACTTCAGATGAAGTTTAAAGCAGATGTCATAGCTTCTGGACTTTTTCACTTTCCTTCCCCTGCATAAGAGAGTGCTCTATGAAAGCACTTAGTTCTCCATGAGTTCACTAAGTGCCTCTTGATGATCTAAGGTGAAGATGCTTAGGATTCTTGTATTATCATTCTGACACATCTTTCATGATATGAAAGGCTGTGTGAGAGGGAATCCCCAACTTCCCAGCAACACCAGCCTTGAATTAAGTCTTTGCAACTCAGATTTAAAGAAATAGGAATTTGGGGAGATTGCCCCTCCTGGGAGGATACTATAGCTCTTGACTGGATCTGGGGCTGGGCAAGGGCAATGTTCTTGGCTGCATCCACCTGAATAGAGCTTCTGTTGTGGTGATCTGGGAGGAGGAAAAGAGGTCACACTTTGAATGCCACAGACTTGCTATTTTATTGTGTTTTAGTAGATTATCTTTAATAAATATTTCTTTACTTTCTGTATGGTTTTAGGACAATTTCCAGAGACTTTTTTTTTGGAGAGGGACATGCCATGTAGCTTGTGGGATCTTAGTTCCCTGACCAGGGATTAAGCCCAGGCCTCTGGAAATGTAGTATCAGTTCAGTTCTACTGTACCATCATGAAATTCTCTTTAGAGACTAAGTGATTGGTTTTTAAATAATTTTTACCAGCTATGCTCATTTCTTCAGAGCCTTGGAACTCTGGAACTTTCTGCTGCTGCTGCTGCTAAGTCGCTTCTATCGTGTCCAACTCTGTGCAACCCCATAAACAGCAGCCCACCAGGCTCCCCCATCCCTGGGATTCTCCAGGCAAGAACACTGGAGTGGGTTGTCATTTCCTTCTCCAATGCATGAAAGTGAAAAGTGAAAGTGAAGTCGCTCAGTAGTGTCCGACTCTTAGCGACACCATGGATGACAGCCTACCAGGCTCCTCCATCCATGGGATTTTCCAGGCAAGAGTACTGGAGTGGGGTGCCATTGCCGTCTCTGTGGAACTTTCTAAAGTGAAGAAAATGGTGTATATCTGAATTGAGGTGCTAATTATAAAGTTGCATACATCTACCACAACAATAAGTTGAAAATATGATTACTGTTTTGCTCTATACATAAATTTTATTACAATAAATGATAAACTTTTAAATAAAAATAAATTTTATTACAATAAACAATATTCAGAGTCCATATGAAGGCTAATAGCATTTCTACTGCAAAACATTTTTTTAAGTGTCATGAATATACACAAAAAAAATACACTATGATTTTGATACATTTATCAGGCTCCAAACAGGAAAAAAGACATTACACATGAAATGGAAAAAAAAAAGGTGATTTCATATAGGGAGTATTTTCACCTGAGTGAAATAAATGCTAGAAGCCAAACAGGAAACAACAAAACTAGATTGGAGGGAAATAACCCCTGGATGGAAGCTAGAACCAAAATGGATATCTGACAACGAAATTAGCACCAAAGAGGAGATTTTTATATATTAATATATATATATATAAATTCTAAATATACTCATGATCTGATATATTATCTGTGGCTAAAATAAACAAGTGGATGTATGGGCTGGCTTCTTGCACTTGCACAGATCCAGAGGTCTGGACTGGCTCCTGGTCCTGACCTTCTTTTCCCCGTGAGAGAAACTATTTCTAAATAGGGAGTTCCCTCTTGTCACTGAGCAATGTCAGCCTGACGGATGGGATGATGCAAGCAATATGCAGCTGTCTTCCTTCTTTTTGTTCAGTTAATCTCAGATTGTTGTACTGCATTGCTGAAGTTTCTTAAGTGGACTCTGCTAGAGCCATTTTTGTTTGTGGATGCCTGTCTAATGTGGATTTTTGTGAGGAGATGAAGGTTAGGATCTCCTACCCACCATCTCGATGATGTCACCTCTGCTTGGTAGATAAATGAGATAATTATTGTCAATATGTAACAAAACATCTGACAAATGAAATGTTCTCGGAAAGATTAGCCACTATTAATATTCCTATTGTTAATGCTTTATCTTTTGATTCAGAAGAACCTCCAAGGATTAGCTTAATGGATCTCCCCAACTCCTTTCAGAACTTATAACCTTTCTACCTCTGTGTAAGTTGCTACTTTTCCTCTCTCAAACCTGGACTGTCTATACAAAGTTATAGAAAGGTAAGCTAAAATATGCCATCTTTCAACCTTAGAAAACTAAAAATCAAAGTATTCTTCCATCTACATTAAGATCAAAGTACTAGCATAGTTATAAATATATGGGCTAATATAAGCAGCAATTACTTTTTGAGAACAAGAACCATGGTAACAGCTAAATTAGTATACAATGTGTATAATATATGGAGAAAGAAATGGCAACCTACTCCAGTATGCTTGCCTTTTCCATGGACAGAGGAGCCTAGCAGGCTACACTCCATGGGATCACAAAGACTCAGACACGACTGAGCAAATAACACTACTACTATTATTACTATGTAAAATATAATATTACATCAAAAAATATTATCACATTTGTTCCCACTATAATAATGAAGGTAATGAAGGTAAGGTTTCTTTTATCTATGAAGAAAAAAAAAGTTGATAATATTTCCTAAAGGTAGAAAAGCATGCGGAGAAGGCAATGGCACCCCACTCCAGTACTCTTGCCTGGAAAATCCCATGGACGGAGGAGCCTGGTGGGCTGCAGTCCATGGGGTCGCTGAGTCGGACACGACTGAGCGACTTCACTTTCACTTTTCACTTTCATGCATTGGAGAAGGAAATGGCAACCCACTCCAGTGTTCTTGCCTGGAGAATCCCAGGGACGGGGGAGCCTGGTGGGCTACCGTCTATGGGGTCACACAGAGTCGGACACGACTGAAGTGACTTAGCAGCAGCAGCAGAAAAGCATGATGCATATATTTTTCATTTTAATAATTGAAATCTATGATTTATAAAGTGACACTTGAATGGAAAACATTGTCATAACCTGGAAAATTTACTTATGAGAAAGTTTCTCTCTCACTAATGCAAAAGAAAGAACTGTTAGTATATTAAGCATTAGTCTTCAAAATATGAATTGAGAAAGCTTTTCAGAAAAGCATCTCTCTTTCTTGAACAAATCATATCTCAACCTTGCTCTCTCTGAGCAAGAATCTTTGGGTCTTTTCAGCATATCTTGCTTCTGAATTTTCAAATTATTGAAGCAGCCCAAATTTCCTAGTAATAAACTCTCAGCCAAAATCCTCCTGCCAATTTGGCTCCCATGAAAGGAAAATATCAGCATCAGTTCAGTTGCTCAGTCATGTCCAACTCTTTGCGACCCCATGAACTGCAGGTCGCCAAGCCTCCCTGTCCATCACCAACTCCCGGAGTTTACCCAAACTTATCCATTAAGTCAATGATGCCATATAACCATCTCATCCTCTGTCGTCCTCTTCTCCCCCTACCTTCAATCCTTCCCAGCATCAGGGTCTTTTCAAATGAGTCAGCTCTTTGCATCAGGTGGCCAAAATATTGGAGTTTCAGCTTCAACATCAGTCCTTCCAATGAACACCCAGGACTGATTTCATTTAGATGGACTAAAGGAAAGGAAAGGAAAGTATAGTGCTTTTATTTCATCATGACTTTTGCTGTTTGTATTTACAATGTTTGTCCTAATTAACTTTGTATTTCCTGATCTTCTTTTATTTTCTTCTTTTTTCCATTATTGTCTATACATTTGCTTACTAATGTCATATACATGTTACATATTCTTCTACTGGCAAACTGATTTAAGTAGTTACAAAGAAAATGTGCTCTCCATAGCTCCCATTTGGGGATATTCTCCTCGCATTCTTTAATCAGTTTTTCTTTGTTGGCCTATCTTTCACTCACCTGTCCTTTGGACCTATTCCATCTGGAATCTGTCAGCCACCCAGAGTCTGCATATTTTAATAGTGTTCAATGAATCCCTCATCCATTATTCATGAACTTTCTTTTCATCTGAATTTGTTTATTATGTTTATGGTGTGCTAACACAGCTTTGTAGAATTCATGTTTGATCTCCTCCCTTAGTACTTGTCTATCAAATGTGTTGTCTGTCACTGCTCATTGTATTTATGCCAAGCAACACCCATTTAGAACATAAAAGTGATCAGTGAAGCTTATTCAGTTCAAGTTTATTTTAAGTAAACTGAGGTCACTTTTATTAACAGTTAAAGAGAAAAGTTGATCATCCAGCAGGCGTTTCATCATTAGCAACAGTATCTTTACAATTGCCTGACTTTTCTTTAATCCTCTTTGGAGAATGGGCTTATTATATATATAAAGCCTTCAAGTTATTAAGAGAAGAGGTCTTTCTCAATCTAAATCTAAACTGTATCTAATCTGACCTCGCAGATTTACAAAGTCCTATGCATTTGTCCAGTGCCTAAGAATCATACATCATTGAAAACAAATATAAATGCATTTTTAAAACTTGGTGCTTCTGTATCTTGCCTATTGGAAATAGTGTTGCATATTCAGACTTGTGCTCATTCTCAATCACTCAGTCATATACATACACATATAAAATAAATAACCAATAAAGACTAGTATATAGAACAGGGAAATTTGCTTAACATTTTTAATAATGTATACGGAAAAGAACCTGAAAAAGAATATATATATGGCTTCCCAAGTGGAATAGTGGTAAAGAATCTACCTGCTGATGCAGGAGATGCAAGAGACTTTAATTCGATCCCTGGGTCAGGAAGATCCCATGGAATAGGACATAACAACTCGTTCCAGTATTTTTGCCTGGAAAAAAAGAGGTGGACACAACTAAATGCACACACACACATATAACTGAATCACTTTGCTGTATACCTGAAACTAACATAACATTGTAAGTCAATTGTACTTCAATTAAGAAAAAAATGTTGTAAACATGTTGCATACAAGCATTGGATTAATGGATGAAGAATAAACACTATTTTGAAGGAACTTTCTTGGTCTCCACTAATAGCCTTTATTTTGTACTAATTTAGTCAGTTAAAGAAAAAAGGAATGGGATCCTGATGTATCAACTGGTCTAGAAGTTCTTAGTGGAGAAGTGGGAAAAAAAAATGTACGGTCATGCTCATTTGTCTACTGCTCAATAATCATCCAATTCCCTGAGTATTTTACATTTTACAATATACCTCACACCAGGACTCTGACTTAAAAATAGAAAATATCAGTATCCATGTGCTATTTTTCATGTGGGTGGGAGGCAGTGTATTTAGCATTTTTGATAGATTATCACCTCAGTATTTTATTTCAAAATAATATTTCTAAGGTGAAACTTAATGGTCTGAAACTTTCACTTTGAACTTTCCTAACTTATTCTATCGATCCTCTCATACTGAGTTCTATGGTCATATTTCCATTTTCTATGAATTATTTCTTAATGCTCTATACTTTGCAAAATCTGTACAAAGACTTATTTTCTGATCTCATAACTCTATGAGTTAACTAGGCCCATTTAACAGCTGAAGAAATTGAGGAAGCAGCTTTTCAGGCGGCACTAGTGGTAAAGAACCCACCTGTCTGCCAATGTGGGAGATGTAGGAGAAACAGGTTCAATCTCTGGGTCAAGAAGATCCCCTGGAGGAAGCCATGGCAACCCACTCCAGTAATCTTGCCTAGTGAATCCCATGGACAGAGGAGCCTGGCTGGCTATGGTTCATAGGCTCACAAAGAGTCAGATATGACTGAAGCAATTTAGCATGCATTAGCATACAGGGGATGGCATGGCCAGAAGGGCATGATTACTCCAGACCTGTGGCATGAGCCTATGATTCAAACTTCCAGCCTAGGGTTCCCACTTTTTCCTCTAGGACTTCTTTGCCCTTTGCCAAATGGAATATCCATGCCCTATTTCTCCATGAAGCCTGACACACTTGCTCTGACACTCTATTTATTCTGGTACAAGCATATCAGCACAACCAGACACTAAGCTGGTAATTCTTTCCTCCACCGTGAACAAATCAGAAAACAAAGTAGACAGTTTAATAAGCAAGATTTCTCCATCCTATGAATGAAATGAAATCTAACACCAAGCAAGTCTTCTATTTGGTGGCTTCATTATCCATCTCTTCTGTCTCCATTTGCTGCATTTCACCTTTCTCTTTTCTATAAGTTACAAGAGCAATGTTCCAAAGCAAAGCAAGAAAAATATATCAAAACTTGATTTGAAAGTTTTGATCAACTAAAATTCATTTTCAAGGAAATCCCCCAAATCAAATAAAACTTTAAACTCAAAGGTCTCCCCTGGTCTCATAGGGATTCCAAATATTACGACCCATTGAACCAGATCAGATGAAATCACATTTGCTCAAGCACAGAAACTTGCTTATTTTCTCATCATGATCCTCAGTACAAGGTATGCCTATAATCCATCCAGTGGATAAAGTAGATATAATTATACCCAGTGGGTAAAGTGTATAATTGGTCTTATAACCATATTCCAAATCTCCTCTTCAGAGTGAATGTACCCATCCCTTGGCTGCTGGAATATCCATTGCTGTTAGCTCATAGACACACAACCTACTGTGGGAGTTCTGCCTGACCCAGGGGCAGCTGGCAGCAGATGACTGGCTGACGGAGGACTACAAAGACCTCAACCCATGCTCCTCCTCAGAACACCTCTGTAAGACCGATCAGCTCTAGAGCTTCATGTAAGATGTTCAGAGGCTGCAGCTGCAGTCATCAGAGTTCACCTGCTCCCTGCTCTCCTTCTTTCTCTGGAAGTGTATGTCCCAAGAGTATTCCTTAATATGTTTTCTACAGGCAACACTCAGTTTCAGAGTTTGTATCCAGGGAAACCAAAGTAGGATACCGCATAAAACAGTGTCAGAGTAATAAAAACAATACAGCTATGATGATTTGAATAATCATCAAAACTTTGAAAACCTCATTAAAGTTGTTACTTTATTACTCAGGTTACATTCTTAGAAATTCAGTGTGTATATGGAGAGTGGGCTTGAGCTCATAGTCAAATCCATGATCACTTTCTGATTCAATTCAGTAAAGATAAGCTAGATACCCCAGAGGAAATATTATTTTCCTCTGTTTCCACTTAAATGTCAATAGAACTCAAACATATGTAATAATTTAGTTGAGCTAATAAAAACCACTGGTAAAATCGAAGACTCATGGTCATCTTAAATGAATCTGCCTACTTGATTACTTGAGGGGTTCTTTTGAGATTATCAGCCATGAATCACTTAGCTGATACCGTCAATGTCTTCTGTAATCTTCATACTTGGATTTCAGAGTGCAAAAGCATGAATGCTTCTCATTTATAACAATGAATAGATTATAGCTAACTATTCACTTTATTTCATCATGAGATATATATTTTTTTCTGAGAAAATATGCATACTTTTCCCCTTAAATTTACTGAGTAAACTGAGTTTTACTGAGTAACTGAGAGGCTACTTTGCTTTGAGATGACAAACTAGACACACATCTGAGAAAAGAACTAGTGTCTATTTAGCATGTACTTTCCATGTCCCAAAATATAGGGTGATGAAGAGTACCACCTGGACTGAAAGCCATGCTCACTCATTTCCTGATTTCACGGGACTTCCAGAGAGCCATATGTCTGCATCACCCCCAGACACACATCTTTATTCAGCACTTCTGGCCCTTGTTCTGGTAATATCTAGTCTACCGTTTACTACTCTTTCCTTCCAGTCCTCTGCACATGCTGTTCTGGATACTTAGGAAGCCTGCCTCCTGATTTCTTTGTGAGATGACCTCTCTATTTATTAAAGTATGCAATAGAAGTTATAACTACAAATATCACTGAACCTGTCATGTAATAAACCTAGTGACTATTACAAAAGGATTCAGCTTCCTTTGATTTGTGTGACAAAATGGCAACTTTCCATTTTAAAAAATAAAAATTAAAGAACATCTTATGATTTACATAAATAGAAGAAAGGACTCCTTTCACTAGTCTAAGCTTTCGTAGATAGTGATTACTGATAACTGGGTGTCTGTTCATTTGCCTGGCTACCTTCAAAACATAATGAGTAGGTACCACCTTTACCAGGAAGATTCCCCAGTATAAATTTCATGTTCCTCTGGGTTCCTATGTTTAGCTGCTCACACTATTTCACAGCATATTACAACATACTGAAAGCATTGTTTTCCAGAAATATTGACAGTGAAAAATCAAGGTTGAGGCCATGAAATATTCATTTTTATGTCACATGAATGAAGCTAACCTCCAGGCTTATAGTAGATGCTTAATAAATACCAATCGAATTGAACTGAGTTGATCTGGTAAGTTTTGTACCATTTATGCTGTGAAATTTAAATTGTGGAGATTTAGCTAAAAACTTCCTGGAAAACGTTACCAAAGTCTTTGTAAATTTTCCTCCTTATAAGTGACATCAGAACTCTGCTCAATATAATGTACCAACCTAAATGGAAAAAGAATTTGATATAGAATAGATACATGTATTTGTACAACCGAATCACTTTACCATACATCTGAAATGATTACAATATTGTTAATCAAATATACTCCAATATAGAATGAAAAGTCAAGGACATCCTTGGTAGTCTAGTGGTTAAGAATCCACTTAGTTCCCTGGTTAGGGAACTAAGATCCCATATGCCACAGAACAACTAAGCCCATGCAGCACAGCTAGAGTCCATATGCTGCAACTAGAGATCCCAAGACTGCAACGAAGATCCTGCCTGCTGCAACTAAGACCTGATGCAGCCACATGAATACATAAATACGGAAATGTTAAAAATAAAAGTTAAAAAATAAACAAAATTGACATCAGAGTACTGTTCAGCCTTTTTGGTCACTACCGAGATCAAAGAAAAGTAGGGCAACGATTCAGAGCAGTCTAGTGATTACATTAAAAAGTTAGAGTGATAAGGAAGGACATTGTATCCCCGAGGAACAATCAATTATATCTTCAAGCATCCTACTTTTATTAGTAACAGCCAAGCTCAAACAGCCTCCACAGGCCCCTTTTACTTCCATGATCAAGGCTTTCTACCAGTGTTGTCTGTTCCATGTTCTCAGCTGCTTTTCCAACCTACTGATCCCTTATTTGCAGCCTCCTAGCTGTCATGGTCTTGCACATCTGCCTCTTTGCTCATACTTTTCCCATTGCTTGGAATGTCCTCTCTATTTGAGGATCAAACTCTTCCTCTAAGAACCAAATCAAATTCTACTTCCACTGGGAGAGCAGATAAATGACATTCTATAAACGTATTATAATTCTGCTTTGCATGTTGACTCTTTTCATTAGTAATAACGTCTCTGGTATGTGTATCTTCTTGTCTCTGTACATTTGTCTATCTTACTTCCCGCTGAAGGGCAAGAGCACTTCTGGCTCTGCTGCATCCTTACAGCATAGTGCCTTGGAGTCTAGTGTGTATTCAACATGCATCCCCTGCTTGGTTGACTGACTTCCCTGGAGCATTCACTTTAAATTAGTTCATTTCCAAATTGGCCTCATTTTGCTGATCCTTCCTTTCCTTGATGTAGTTCCCCAGGGAGCTTTCTTGTGATTTGATCCCATCTCATGATTTAAATGCCATGAAAATGCCAATTTCTATCAAACTTGATTTCCCCTCCTCAACCTTCTGTGTTGGCATCCAGAATCATATTTCCCCCTGTTTCATTGACATTCCATGTGGATATCTGGTGGACATTTTAAATGTTGTATGTCTGCAACTAAATTTTTTATCTTCTTCTTTCACGTGGGGAAATGGGCCTTCCGACTTCAGGAAATGATGAAACCATTTCTTCAATTGCTCAGAACAAAAATCCTGTGACTCATCTTCTGCTCCTCTTTTTATCTCACCCCACATTAAGATATCCCTCCTGTTGACTCTATCTTCAAATACCCCAGATCTAAATCCTTTGTAGCATCTCTCGTTGCCACCTGAATTTTGCCCTTTAGCATCTTTCATCCCTAGGTTGGGAAGACCCCCTGGAAAAGGGAAAGGCTACCCACTCCAGTATTCTGGCCTGTTGAATTCCATGGACTGTATATTTCATGGGGTCACAAAGAGTCAGACATGACT
Organism: Cephalophus harveyi; assembly: GCA_006410635.1. Lineage (NCBI taxonomy): Eukaryota > Metazoa > Chordata > Mammalia > Artiodactyla > Bovidae > Cephalophus > Cephalophus harveyi. The sequence goes on along the minus strand of SJYT01034905.1, from coordinate 206,175 downwards.
GAGCAACTTTCACTTTCACATAGTTTCTTATGAACGCTTTTATCCTTGTGTACTTTACACAATATTCTCAACAGCATCCTTTGAAAGTTCAAGATAAGTCATCCTACTGCTGCTGCTGCTGCTGCTAAGTCGCTTCAGTCGTGTCTGACTCTGTGTGACCCTATAGATGGCAGTCCACTAGGCTCCCGTGTCCCTGGGATTCTCCAGGCAAGAATGTTGGAGTGGGTTGCCATTGTCTTCTCCAATGCATGAAAGTGAAAAGTGAAAGTAAAGTTGCTCAGTCGTGTCTGACTTCGAGACGTCAGGAACTGCAGCCTACCAGGCTCCTCCGTCCATGGGAGTTTTCAGACAAGAGTGCTGGAGTGAGTTGCCATTGCCTTCTCCAAGTCATCCTACTGCTTACTTTGAAATTCTGCAGTGGCTCTCCCATTTCTCTAATCATCAAAGCCATGCATTTAAAGTGTCTTACAAGGCCTTACACATCCTATCCTCCTTGACTCTACCCCTCCACCCCCCAACAAACACCTAATGTCTCTCTATTATCAATTTTCTCTTACTTTAACTTTCTTCCAGCCACTCTGCCCTCCTTGCTTTTCCGCAATAATGCCTCAGATACCTTGCATTGGTTGTTGGCTCTACTTGGAAAAATCATCTCCCAGATTCATTAGGCTAACTTTTTATCTCTAAAGTGTTTGCTCCAATGCTGCCAATTCAATGAGACATGTCTTGATCAATCTATTTAAAATTACAAGCAATCCCACATCTAATACTCACAGACACCTTTACATTGCTGTATCTTTTCTTTTTTCATAACATGTGTCACTTTCTACCAATTCCTTTTGAAAAAATTCTGTATTGATCAGTTCAATTACTAGACTGAAAGCTTCATAAAGGCAGGGATTATTGATATTTTAGTCACTGATATAGCCTAAGAACCTACAACCATGGCTGACAAAGAAACTTTCTTTAAAAAAAAAAAAAAAAAAGCTGTCAAATGAATGGGAACTTAAAACAAGATGCACAACCTTTGTATCTCTTACCATTTCTGTTTCATATGTTCCTGTTACTATTGAGCACAAATTTATCTAATTATGTTCAATTAGTTTAATAAATCCCATTGCAGACTTGCAATGTGAAGTTTATTTGGTCTTGATTTCAAGGAGCTTTATTGGAAGTCTCCTAGTACAAGAGAGACAGGTAAATAAGGAATATTACACCATCTTCTTTCTTTCTCTTGTCTAATTACTTTGGCTTGGACTTCCAATACTAGATTGAATAAAAGTGGTGAAATTAAGCATTCTTGTTTTGTTCTTGATTTTAGCAAAAAAATTTTCAGCTTTTTAACCATGGTGTATACACACACACACATATATATATAACTATATATATATATATATATACACACACACACACACACAGACACACACATATATATTGTTGTTCAGTAGCTCAGTTGTGTCTGACTCTTTGTGACCCCATGGACTGCAGCATGCCAGGATTCACTGTCCTTCACTATTTCTCAGAGTTTGCTCAAACTCATGTCCACTGAATCAGTGATACCATCCAACCATCTCATCCTCTGTCGTCCCCTTCTCCTCCTGCCTTCAATCTTTCCCAGCATCAGGGCCTTTTCCAATGAGTCAGTTCTTCACATCAGGTGGCCAAAGTATTGGAGGTTCAGTGTCAATGTCATTCCTTCCAATGATATTCAGTGTTGATTTCCTTTAGGAAATCACTATGGATGGTGACTGCATCCATGAAACTTGAATTAAAAAATGTATATAGATATATAAATATATACCTATATATATATATATGAAATATTCCTCAACCATGGAAAAGCTTGAAATAGTGCCATTTGCAGCAATATGATACCTAGAGATTATCATACTAACTGAAGTAAGTCATACAGAGAAAGACAAGTATCATATGATACCAGTTATATGTGGATTATAAAATAATGATACAAATGAACTTACTTACAAAACAGACTCACAGGTGTAGAAAAAAAATTAATTGTTACCAAATGGGAAGAGAGGGGAGAGACAAATTAGGAGTTTGGGTTAACAGATACACACTATTATATATAATAAATAAACAAGGGCCTGCTGTACAGTACAGGGAACTATACTCAATATATTTTAACCTATAATGGGAAAGAATCTGAAAAAGAATATGTACTTCCCAGGTAGTGTTAGTGTTAAAGAACTTGCCTGTCAATGCAGGAGACATAAGAGACTCAAGTTTAATCACTGGGTCCAAAGATTCCCTGGAGGAGGGCATGAAAACCCACGCCTGTGTTGTTCCCTGGAGAATAGCATGGACAGTGCAGCCTGGAGGGCTGCAGTCCACAGGGCTGCAAAGAGTCAGACAGGACTGAAGCATTTGCTGTACACCTGAAACTAACACAGCACTGCAAATTAACTAAACCATAATAAAAACTTAAATAAAATGCAGCAGAAGGAAAAATGCTAAGCATAGATATAAGCAAAAACAAAGAAAGTGGGGCTTAGTTCAAACAATGGTGACTGACTGGAGAGCCTGTCAAAGGGAAGATTGCATATAAGAATAATTCAATTTTGGCAATGGAGAAAAGACAGAGGGGATTTCTGGAGATTGGGACAGATGGAATGATTGCAGACCACATGTGAAGAGTGCCTAGTACATGATTAGTACAGCAGTTACATGGAGGTTTTAGCTGGAAATGAAATAGAGTGAGTCTGCTATGAAAGGCTCTCTACTCCATGCTAAGGCATTTGAGACATCCTGTAAGCAGTCAGGGAAAACTGGATATTTTCAAAATTAGAGGAGAAAACAGAATTCTTCCCTTCAGGGAAGTATGGGATTTGAGTTCACGAATCCAGCCTGGGAGGGAAGTCAACTCAGGGCAGCCTCACAGGGCACTAGCAAGTTTGTCTTATTAAATTGAGTTTATGTCCCTTGACTTTATTTCCTTCATTTGGATCTGAGAATAAGCCATGATTTTGTGGACTTAATATAAACTGCAGTCTTAAGTTTGTTAATTAAAGAAATCGATTTTTTATGAGAAGCCATGAAGCCATTATCACATATAAACACTGTATCAAACGGGTCAGAGGTATTTTAGATTCTTTTCCCCACCTCACAGTTGCCTGCTAATTACTTTTTATCTTGATTAGAAACAACTATCCCTCAGGCCCCAAGAAATAATTCCAATTAAGCATCACATAATGCCAATTTAAAAACCGAGAAGCCAGTCCAAGTACCCTTTGACTTGAGCTGGCTTTTCTTTACTGCTGCTGAGATACCAGAGTCAGTGAGGAACTTCTGTGCCCTTGAAGGGCCAGGCAGTAAAAACAGTTTTGAAATGGCAGGAGACTGGGCCAGCTGTCAGCCTCTGTGAAAATAAGCTGTGCAAAACTGTGGGCTGTGGAACCTTAAAGGGGCAGGGTCAATGGGAGCTTAAGTTGATTTATTCCCATCAAAAATGGAGTGGTTCTCAGTCTGTGGTGTGGAATGTTGAGGCAGGTATCACACACTAGGCATCTCATTACTTCTTTCCTTTGAAGACCAAGTTTCAGCACAACAGGCAGCATAATCATGTCCCTGAGAACAGAGGCGGCTTCCCAGGTGGCTTGGGTTCTAAGTCATTTCAGTCTTTTTTTGTTTGTTTCTCTTTTATCTTTTTTATTTATTTTAATTGGAGGTTAATTACTTTACAACATTGTATTGGTCTTGTCCAACTCTTTGCAACCTTATGGACTGTTGACTACCAGGTTTCTGTCCATGAGGATTCTCTAGGCAAGAATACTGAATGGGTTGCCATGTCCTCCTCCAGGGGAATCTTTCTGACCCAGGGATTGAACCCAGGTCTCTTACATCGACATACGAGTTCATGGGATTGCAGAGTCAGACATGACTGAGAGACTGAGTAAGCCACAAGAGCAGAGCTGAGTACATAGTTGGGTTTTTTTTTTTTTTTTGGCATCACATTTTATCTATCTTTATGATTGCCTTTGAAATCATTCTGAGGCAAGTTATTCACTGCCAAATAGCTTCGCTCTCCTCAGGATTGATCTTACTTTTCATCTTTGAAGAGGGGGAAAGGAGTTTTATAATTACTAGACAAATAAACAAGCTAAGTAAATCATCCTCCATGACCCTCTCACTCACATTTTAATGACATAAAAGCAAGTATAAGAGACATCTTAGGAAGATAAAGAGAGAAATAAAAGTGCAAACTGTGATGCGAGGACTGTCTGAAGTGAAAGTCAGTCTCATGGGGGTAATTAGTGGGTGTTGGGTTGTGAAGGCAGAGAGAGGGACTTATAATTATATGAGCTACAGATGAGGACCTAATTTTCTTACTGCCTGTTGACCTTGTGTCCCTGATGAGTCACCAGCGTTGGTTATTGCGTGGTCAGTCCACTCAGGAAGGCTATTCTCTTGCTTTCTGTAATCCCCTGTTCCGTTAGCGCCTACTTTACCTGAACCCTACGCACCTAACTGACTTTCCTACATACCTGTCCCAGACCTCAGCTAGAGACTGTTCTTATCAAAGGGGTAATGAGGGGGTGTGGCCCTCTGCTGGTTTCCAATGAGCCAACCTGACAGCAATTCCCCTGTAACTGGCCACCTTCCCTTCCCCTGCAAGCAAAGACTACTGAAGACCACTGCCATGTCCTACAACCCTGTGTTTCACACAATGGGTGTTTGTCCAGGACCTTGCTTCACATATATAAGATCCCGCATCCATTACACTGTTGATGTCTCTGTCTCTGATTCTGACCCTTTCTTCAGTGTTAAAGCTGGACAGCTGCAAGACTTATAGGCCTATGGTGTGTAGCCCAACTGTTATGTTCATAATAGTGTCCAAGATAAGAATTGAAAGACCTCCAAATCATTCCTTTTTTCTTCTCACTCTATACCCTCTCTTTAGATGAACTTACTCTCTTCCATATAGCTGTGGGCACAATGGCACTCCACTCCAGTACTCTTGCCTGGAAAATCCCGTGGATGGAGGAGCCTGGTGGGCTGTAGTCCATGGGGTCGCTAAGAGTCAGGCACGACTGAGTGACTTCACTTTCACTTTTCACTTTCATGCATTGGAGAAGGAAATGGCAACCCACTCCAGTGACAACCCACTCCAGTGTTCTTGCCTGGAGAATCCCAGGGATGGGGGAGCCTGGTGGGCTGCCATCTATGGGGTCACATGGAGTCGGACACGACTAAAGTGACTTAACAATAATATCTAGGTGCAAATCCAGTCATACCTGGAATTCTCTACTATATTCCAGACTCTTAAGTATTCTATTCGAACATTCCCATTGGATGTCTAAGAGGCGCTTCAAAATTAACATCACTCTACAGGGTAGCTGAACTCACTGTTGACATTCCTTTTCCTCACCCCTCCCCTGCTCCTTGAAATCTGCTTCTCTGTCCTTTCCATTCTAATTGTTTTCTCTGGAATCCATCTCATTCTCATCACCCTAACCATCATCACAATTCAATAGGACTTGCCTATGTAATGGCCACAACTCAGCAGTTCTCACTGGACTCCTCATCTGTACCTTTGTGGATACAAGAAGGATCTTTCAGGAATACAAATATAGTCATAGCACAACATTCCTGCATTTAACATAAATATAGGGGAACTTCTGGGGTTGCACAGTCGGACACGACTGAAACAACTTATCAGCAGCAGTAGCAGCACCTGGTGGTGCAGCAGTTAACACTTTGCCTTCTAATGCAGGGGGTGCAGTTTTGATCCCTGGTTGTTGGGGAGCTGAGATCTCACAAAATGCTTTGGGGCCCAAAAACCAAATAAATAAATAAACCAGAGAAGCAATAAAATACATTGATAGCTTCTTATTACCTATAGCAATGTTGCCTGTTAAGCATAAACTTCATAAATCTCACCCCAGATCAACTGAGTTAGCAATTATTTCAGAAACCACTCCCAAGCATGGTGTCACACAACTTGCATAATCTGGTTCCCATTTCACCTGTCATTACTCTTCTCCATGCACCACAACACAGTCTATATTACAAACTATTTCAATTTCCCCAACCAGTCCATTCTGAAGGAGATCAGCCCTGGGATTTCTTTGGAAGGAATGATGCTAAAGCTGAAAGTCCAGTACTTTGGCCACCTCATGTGAAGAGTTGACTCATTGGAAAAGACTCTGATGCTGGGAGGGATTGGGGGCAGGGGGAGAAGGGGACGACCGAGGATGAGATGGCTGGATGGCATCACGGACTCGATGGATGTGAGTCTGAGTGAACTCCGGGAGATGGTGATGAACAGGGAGGCCTGGCGTGCTGCGATTCATGGGGTCGCAAAGAGTCGGACACGACTGAGCGACTGAACTGAACTGAACTGAACTGAAGGATGCTGGATCATGGGCATATGTTGTTACTCTGTAAGAAATGCCTTTATGCCTGCCTTTGGAAAACTGAACCAATTCCCACTGTGCAGAGGGCTTATCTCCTAAAGCTTCTCTGTGAATGCCTTTCTGGTAGCATGTGGCACATAGACTAGTTATGGTCTGTTTACCATGCAGCTTTCCCCACTAGAAATGAAATTGTGGAAGACAGGGCTTTACCTATACTTCTACCCATATGTTCCTAGCACCTAGCATATCTCTTGGCACACAAAAGATGTACAACAATGTTTATTAAATACATGTGCCCATCAATGCAAGCCCCCTTCTTCTCTTTGCTGAGAATAAGGACAGCAAATCTCACACATATTTCAAATAAGCACATCTTGCAAATGCACTCAAGATTTTTTTGCCCCTTTTATGCTCCTTTTATGTGAGACTCAGCTTATCTCTTGGCCTTTGGAAAGCCACAGAGCCTGATGCCAACATCAGCACTTGTTCTGGCTGACATCCCTAAGCTGATACATGACCAATGACTATATGATCTTATCAGTAACACCATATCTAATTATCATGACAACATCAGGATTACAAACTGGCATGTGATTCTGATTTATTGTTAATATCTCAATATTTAATTTTAAACAGAAGGAAGCACTATAGACAGAACTTTAAATGAAATTTTATGTGATTTATATGGAGAAAGAGTATCAGTTAGATGAGTTATTTGTCATTGCTAACGAAAATAACTCAACCATTAATAATTATGGTAAAAGCTGTTAGATTTATGTGCTAGAGTCATTATTAAGAACTTTGAAATAGTTATAAATGGGGAGAAAGATTGACACTTAAATTTACTAAAAGTATTAATCTATTAAAACCATTGACAGTTTATGCCCACCAGATATCTTTAGGAAAAATTTTTGTCTTTTTTTTAAGCTCAGCACTGTTTATAATAGCCAGGACATGGAAACAACCTAGATGTCCATCAGCAGATGAATGGATAAGAAAGCTGTGGTACATATACACAATGGAGTATTACTCAGCCATTAAAAAGGATACATTTGAATCAGTTCTAATGAGGTGGATGAAACTGGAGCTTATTATACAGAGTGAAGTAAGCCAGAAAGAAAAACACCAATACAGTATACTAACATATATATAGGAATTTAGAAAGATGGTAAGGATAACCCTGTATGTGAGACAGCAAAAGAGACACAGATGTATAGAACAGTCTTTTGGACTCTGTGGGAGAGGGAGAGTGTGGGATGATTTGGGAGAATGGCTTTGAAAGATGTATAATATCATATAAGAAATGAATCACCAGTCCAGGTTTGATGCAGGATACAGGATGCTCAGGGCTGGTACACTGGGATGACCCAGAGGGATGGGATGGGGAGGGAGGTGGGAGGGGGGGTTCAGGATTGGGAACACGTGTACACCCGTGGCAGATTCATGTTGATGTATGGCAAACCAATACAATATTGTAAATTAAAAAAAAAAAGTTAAAAAAAAAATAAAAGTTACTGTGACTATGTAATTGATGTTTACAACAGACATATTTCATTTTTTTCCTTGTGCAATCTTTTGATTTTCCTGGGTTCAAGATTACTTGGATGTGTGCAAGTACCAAACAGTATTAATATTAACCTCTAATTTGTATAGTCCCAGGAGGCTATACAAAAGAATATTTTCTACATGCCCCTAATATAAATGTAGTGGTGGTGGTTTAGCCACTAAGTCGTGTCCGACTCTTGCGACCCCATGGACTATAGCCAGCCAGGCTCCTCTGTTCATGGGATTTTCCAGGCAAGAATACTGGAATGGATTGCCATTTCCTTCTCCAGGGGATCTTCTTGACCTAGGAATCGAACCCAGGTCTCCTGCATTGCAGGCAGATTCTTTACCAACTGAGCTAAAAGTGTCCAAATCTATGTACAGCTTAATGAAATTTTACAGAATATAACTGCTCAGTTCAGTTCAGTCGCTCAGTCGTGTCCGACTCTTTGCGACCCCATGAATCACAGCACGCCAGGCCTCCCTGTTCAATATAACTGCTACCCAGATCAAAATCTAGAATGTTAGCAGCACCCCAGAATGCTTGTGTTCCCTCCTAGACATCCCAGCTCCCAAAGTAACCAACAATTCTTATGATGTCCATCATTATAGATTTATATTCTGTTTTTGAACTTGTTATAAACTAAATCAATGAGCAAAACTCTATTCATGTCAGTGAGATTTATTCATATGGCTGCATGTAGGTAGTTATCTACCCTTATTACTGTCTCTTATACACATCTTCTGTAAAATTTTAAAAATAATATAGGATAGAACATGAAAATATATTATCTTATAATTTAACATGTATAGAGTTGAATAGTAAATTAGATTCCAAAACTTTCACAAAAATAAGAATGAAATATTACATATAATTTGATTACGGTGGCTTGACTCAATGTAAACCAGGAATCAATTTTAAAAAGCTGTTTGAGAATTTTCATCATGAATAAAATGTCAACTGTGCTTTCTTAAAATTTCAGTTCTTATAAAAGCTCCAAACTCAGTTATAAAGAACTTATGGTGAATCATAGTTATGGCACTGTGTATATTTAAATGAAGTTTGGTAAAATAATTATTAAAATAGTGTCAACTAATTTTGATGAAGGCAAAGGCTTTTGGGGGCATTTTTCAAGGTACTGCTTATGGTCAATGTTATGATCAGTACATGTATACCTATGTATCTATATATCACATATATATATATATGCATAATCTATTATATATATGTGTGCATGCATAGTCACTTCAGTCATGTCTGGCTTTTTGCTACCCTACAGACTGTAGCCTACCAGGCTTCTCTGTCCATGGGATTCTCCAGACTAGAACACTGAAAAGGTTTGCCATACCCTCCTCTGGGCATCTTCCCAACCCAGGAATCCAACCTGTCTCTCTTACATCTCCTTCATTGGCAGGCCAGTTCTTTACCACTAGTGCCACCTAAGAAGTCCTAATACGGTCATTTTTATCATTCTTTTTTGAAGACAAGCTATGAGCTTTTACCCTCCTCATAATATACGAATGTTTAACCAATGTGGAATGTTGGCTGTTACATTTTTAAAGGCTGGTTAAACAAAAGAAAGCCTTAATATTGTCTCATGCAGATAACAATAATACAGGGCTTGCAGAGAAAGAGCTTCAATTACTGGAACCTGCTGAATAAGGAATCGAACCGCTGTGCTTCAAGAGTGCAAGTATTTTTACACAAAGTCTGCTGTAAAAATGTACAAATCATTCCACTCCAGGAAAGAGGCTGAAATTGCTATCATGCAAGGAAAGCCAAGATACAGATGGAAATTCAGAGGCGGTATTTTGTGCGCCAATTACACTGTTTAATCCTCATTTCTAGATGTAAAGATTAAGGACAAATTTGTTTCAAGTCATTGTGAAGCAACAATTGCTTGAGTGAGTGAGTGAAGTCGCTCAGTCATGTCCGACTCTTTGCGACCCCAATGATTAGTAGCCTACCAGGCTCCTCCCTCCATGGGATTCTCCAGGAAAGAGTACTGGAGTGGGTTGCCATTTCCTTCTCCAGGGGATCTTCCCGACCCAGGGATCGAACCCGGGTCTCCTGCATTCCAGACAGACGCTTTAACCTCTGAGCCACCAGGGAAGCCCAACAATTGCTTACCCAGATATAAGTAGAAAAATGTTAGAGTACTAGTCTGAACTCTGCTTCTATAATATACCAACACTAACTTTTTCCAGGCAGTGCTCAAAACCTCTATGTGTGACTTGATTTCAATGAAATCACATGACTACCACTGACCAAATCTTCAAACTGAAGAATTGAGAGTAAATTTGTCTTCACCTTGGTCAATTATCTTTGAGAGGGGCTTATACCAGCAGTGCTGAATACCATTCTCAGACTTCCCACTGACCTCAGTGAAAATTCTGTTTAGTTTTTCTAATGTGCTGAAGAGATAACACAGGAACCATCTAGCACTAACAGTGTTGATTAGTAGCAGCAAACATTGATATGAATGAATTTTGAAATTATGATAATAATGGTATTATGATAATTGCTGTATACAATTTGGGGTTTGTCTTTGTATCCCAGAAGTTTAATGTATGATGTTAATATGCTGCCTCAATCTTGGTCTTGAATTTGGCTGAATATTGATTTAAACACTTAAATAGACATTTTGTCAAAAAATCTAGTATTCTCTCTCCCCTTGCAACAGTTCCCTGAAATGTGCAAATATAGAAGTGAGAAAGCTGAGGAATACTCCTTTCAAATTAGCTCACCAGCCCTGTGCTGACAAGTTCCTGACAATACTGTTAAATAGATTCTGTAAGTAACACAACATAAGGAACTCAATTAACCAAGGGAGGCTTGAGGCTATTGTCTCTTCTTCATCTCCTCCCACTCCATCCTACGTATACTTTTCAGCTTTTTCCTTTCCTAAATTACTCTAATAGCCTTCATCTTTCTCTTGTTTTCAATTAAAGTTTAACAATTAAATATTGCATGCAGATTGCAAATAATTTGGAAATATTTTTTAAGGTTATATTTCTATATCGGATAACCCTCACCTGTTTTGGGAGTGCTTAACTACATATCATTAAACATACAGACCCATAGATTGGTGTTCTGAATGAAACATTCCTTCCTCTTCATGTTTTTGAAATAGTTTGTGAAAAATAGACATTAATTCTTCTTTAAGTATTTGGCAGAAGACACCAGTGAAGCCACCTGGTCCTGGGTTTTCCCTCTTAGGAGGTATTTAATTACTTGTTATTGGTCTATTCAGATTTTCTGTTTATTTTTTTATTCAGTTTTGATAGATTAGGCATTTCTAGAAATATATTCACTTCTTCTAGGTTATCCAGTTTTTGGCATATAATCACACACGTAGTCTTTCATGATTTCATATATTTCCTTAATTTATTGTAATATCCCTTTCACTTATGTTTATTTATCTAGATCTTCTTTCTTTTTATCTTTGTTAGTCTAGTTAAAGTATAGGGATTGCATTGAATCTATAGATTGCTTTGGGTAGTATACTAATTTTCACTATACTGATTCTTCAAATCCATGAACAGGGTATATTTCTCCATCTATTAGTGTCCTCTTTGATTTCTTTCACCAGTGTTTTATAGTTTTCTATATATAGGTCTTTTCTTTCTTTAGGTAGATATATTCCTAAGTATTTTATTCTTTTAATTGCAATGGTGAATGGAATTGTTTCCTTAATTTCTCTTTCTATTTTCTCATTATTAGTGTATAGGAATGCAAGGGATTTTTGCAATGGCCTCTCTGCTCCAGAGGATAGCTGTACAGGATCAAGAGAGGCTGAAGAAGATAGGAACCAGTGCAGGCTATGAGCTGGGATGGTCACAGCAAACCAGCCAAAGCACTTGGCAAGTTTCAAACTGCTTCATCTGCCTTGTCCCCAGGAGTGACTGAGTGCTGCATGTGATCTTTAAAAGAAAAATTATCAGTTTCTTATAACCCTCTGGTATGTCCTACTGGTTTTCAATAGTTAAGGGGATTCATCTTCCTGGTTGTTAGACCCCAAGGTGTGGGTGTCCAATATATGGCTTGAACTGCTCACTTCCTGGGAGGACCACTGAGCCATGTAATCCTGCTCTCTTTCTGTGTTGCCTGCTAGGGGTATGGGTCCCAATCTGATTGCTTCTCCTCTTTGAAAGAGGAGAAGAACCATGTGGTTCTTTCTTACAGTGTTACAGAAGAGACTTTCTGCCAGTCTCCAGGTTGTTTTCAGCAAGAGGGTTGCTCCATTTGTAGATGTATTTTGAGCATATTCATAGAAGGAGACAAGCACAGCATCCTCCTACTCTAATACCTAGAGTTCCTTTCTGAAACCCCCAGCTTTCTTATAATTCACAATTTAGCTTTGCTTTGTTAAATGTGATGCTTTTGTTCTCCACTAAATTTATTTCTTTGATTATTTTCACTTTCATATATCTATTAATTATATTTAGTTGTTATTACTTCTAAGGCTTTAGGGATTCTCGAATAGCTTCATGCTAATATATTTTAAATATTCATTTATTAAATATTACAGATTGCTTTATGTCAGGATCTTGTAATAGTCTATCTTATAAAATCTAATGTTATATATTTATATATGATTGTTTCTTAGATAATTGGCAACTATTTTCTCCTTTGAATTTCTTATCATTGGAGGTCTTCCTGTTGGAATAACATAGTGCATGGGTTGTATTTCTCTACAAAAAGTTTTACTTTTGCATCTAAGAGGCATTATAGACTTGTCAAAATTGCAG
>SJYT01034905.1:161661-182310 GCA_006410635.1 Cephalophus harveyi | reverse complement strand
TATTGGTGTTTTTCTTTCTGGCTTACTTCACTCTGTATAATAGGTTCCAATTTCATCCATCTCATTAGAACTGATTCAAATGAATTCTTTTTAATGGCTGAGTAATACTCCATTGTGTATATGTACCACAGCTTTCTTATCCATTCATCGGCTGATGGACATCTAGGTTGTTTCCATGTTCTGGCTATTATAAACAGTGCTGCGATGAACATTGGGGTACATGTGTCTCTTTCGATTCTGGTTTCCTCGGTGTGTATGCCCAGCAGTGGGATTGCTGGGTCATAAGGCAGATCTATTTGCAGTTTTTTAAGGAATCTCCATACAGTTCTCCATAGTGGCTGTACTAGTTTGCATTCCCACCAGCAGTGTAAGAGGGTTCCCTTTTCTCCACACCCTCTCCAGCATTTATTGCTTATTTATTTTTTTAATGTAAATGGCTGCCAAACACTGGAATTTGGGAAAGTCCCCAGGTGGCAATATTTTAGTCAATTAAGGAATTTATTCACTGTACAAATTCCTAGTCTGTATCTCAGGGAAGCTATTTCAATAGATCAGAGTGTACTTGGGGCTCTATATGTTTCACAAGCTCATGCTTGGATGAAAGTTTAATGAGAACCAGATATGGGTGACTGATTTTGATCAATGGTTGAATTATGCTGGCATATTGGAATCAACTGTTTACTCTTTTTTATCTACACAGGACTGTTGTATCACTGGAGGCTCTGGTATACAACTGGGCACAATAAAATGTTGAAAGGAAATTTAGTAAGCAATGAATGGCCATTTGAAAAATTTTCTCAGGTCTCTCTGAAATCATCTTTCCTTGTTCACTAAGGACAAATGTTCTGAGAACTTAGAAACAAAACATCAGTTTAATAGAGTAATTAAATTAATAAATGTTCTTAGTTGTAAATGAAAAAAATATCATTGATTATATGAATGAAAGATTTACATGATGGTATTTTGCAAATTATAGAATTTCTAATGAGTTATGAAATCAAGATTGGATACTAACTAGCCAAGAACAGTGTGAATAGCAAAACTGCTCTTCCACATTTTGGGACTTTGCTAATAAAAATGCTTCCTATCACCAACTCTGGATACATATGATGCTAGGGGACCATAAGTAGAAACTCTACCATAACTGACCCAGAAAACGCAGTCTCTAGCCTAGATCTAGTAACACTGTTTCTGACACAAAGCCAAGCTGCTCACTTTCCCCCTCTAAATCTGCAGAGTATAATCCATAGAATTTAGATACAAAAGAATGCATAGCTATGTATTTCTTTCTCTGTAGGCCCTATAGCACAAAAATGAATACTGGAGAAGGCAATGCTTGAGTCAATTTGTAGTGTCAGTCTCATCAACCTGGGTCACAGAATAGTGTCTTAGATTGAAATCAAATAGATCACTTTAACATGTTGTATCTACTTTCAAAGATTGTTTGCATGCATTCAGACTTTCAGTGTGTGTCTCAGTCTTCAAGATGCCTTAATATCTCAGTTTCCTAATTTTTTAAGTCTCATATTCCTTGGATTATCCAATCATGTTTGTAATCAAGGAAACTCAAGTTGGAGAACTAAATAAAACAAAAGCATTAGTCTTTGTTCCTCCACAGTAAGGAAGTTTTCCTGTGCTAATTTTTAAATATACATTCACTTACATATGTCAAACTGCAAGTGTACATATATTGCGAATAATTAGAACAGCAATCAGGATCCTAGAGACTTTGCAGAGTTGTCTCAGTTATTATTAACTCCAAAATCTTAATTATTTTTTCTGATTTACATGGGAGGCTTCTTCTAATATAAGAAATAATTTTGTTGCTAAATAAATATATTAAGTTGATGATTCAAACTTCATGTGGGTCAAAATTAGCCCACAGGTGAATGATTCAATACTTTGTTTGTGGTGTTGGAGAAGACTCTTGAGAGTCCCTTGGACTGCAAGGAGATCCAACCAGTCCATTCTGAAGATCAGTCCTGTGATTTCTGTGGAAGGAATGAGGCTAAAGGTGAAACTCCAGTACTTTGGCCACCTCATGAGAAGAGTTGACTCATTGGGAAAGACTCTGATGCTGGGAGGGACTGGGGGCAGGAGGAGAAGGGGACGACCGAGAATGAGATGGCTGGATGGCATCAATGACTCGACGGACGTGAGTCTGAGTGAACTCCAGGAGTTGGTGATGGACAGGGAGGCCTGGTGTGCTGCACTTCATGGGGTCACAAAGAGTCGGACACAACTGAGCGACTGAACTGAACTGAAAGTAAATAGGACTACTGCTTTGTGATCCTGGAATTGAAAATGGTAGCAGAATGATGCAAATAAAGTGTGAGGTTTCCATGACAACCTACATTTCCTGAAACTATAAAAACCACTTTTGCTTTAGGGGTTCTTTGGTCAATTTATGAATGAATGACTAACTGCTTATTTATGAAGAATAATAATTTTGTTTTGATGTATGTGTTGGAGTCATCTTTAAAATGTCTCTGATTTACATTCTAGGAAACTTACCTGTGAAGAACAATTCACTTTACCACTTTTGCAATGATTATCCACTTAAGTGACTTATTTCCTAGATATAAATTTATTCAAATGCCACTAAGAGGAATAGTTATCTAATGTATTCATGGCAGCTGCTTCCTATACCAAGCGATCATTTAATGTAAGAATTTACCAAAAAAAAAAAAAGAAGATGGAATGGATAAATAAGGTGATTTCCTTTTCTGATAATGCAAAGTGAGAAGTTGCTATAAAATTCACCATCTCCTTTGATTAAAATTTAACTGGCTGGGAAAGCAAAATTTAACAGCTCAAATGTGAAGGTCTAAATTTAGGAGGCTTTATTAGGAGGGGTGTTTTGTCCTCCTAATGCCTCCTCGGGATTCAAATGAATCCAAGAATTTAACATCCTCAAAATGGAGAGAGAATTACAGGGCATTACATCTGCCTTGCTTTTCAGTGATATCATGTTATTCTTACTTGAATGACACACTAAGCTGGTTTGCAATTAGAGAAAGACTTCACCAGCTAAGCCCTTTTGAAATGCATGTACCACGCACATTTCCCTCCAGCCTCATTTTGGTCCCTTCTGGATGCAATTTGATATTTAAACAATCAGCAGGATGACAAGTGTAGACAAGACAAGCAGGACCTCTTAAATGACAAAAATTTACAAAAGACTCTACTTAAGGTGATTTCCCACATTGAAACCAGCCTATTGGGATGATGGGAAAATAAGAGAAAAAAGAGACTAGGGCAGGTTTAGACTAACAGACACAGAGATAGATGTTTGCAGCATCTTGTAGAGAGAGAGGAGGAGAGGAATGAGGCAGCTGGGGCAGTCTACAAATGGAGGGCATGAAAAAGGCAGTGATTGACTGATGCCAAATATGTGCATGATTTTTAGGTACTCTCTTGAATTACTCAATTATTGATCATACACAAAGTTTCTGTTGCTTAATGAGCCATTCTTTTGCATTCTTCAAGTTCATTGTCAGTGTTTAATAACATATGGACTGTTACCTGATGTGCTGCAGAAGATGAGATGATGTTATAATTGCCCTAGCTGACAAAATGAAACACAAACAGGATAAGAGAGATTTTAAAAGCCAAGCTTTTATTTCTCCCTTATTTAACTTTTAATTGGAAACATTTAGCTTTTATTTACTCTAAACAATAATGAATTTCTGTCAAAGAATGATATATCTCTTTAATGGCAAGGATAATACTCTACCTGCAGAAAGAAGGAAATATTGGATCTTGATGCTTTCATTTATTTATGAGGTTCAATTGCTCACTTGTTTAAAGTGCACTGTATTCCTGCTCTGCTCCTGGACATTTACATAAAATTCAAATGTCCATGCTAATTACATTTGTTAAATTTTCCTTAAGGCAGAAGTCTAAGACTAATTTCAACATTTCAAATTCCAAACTAGAGATGATCAAGCATTATTACATCAAGCATAGTGAACTGAAAGCAAGGAAGACCCTATATTGGTCCTTCTGTAAAAATCATTTCTTATAAATATGTCCATACATTTCCATCACTAATAATATGTTGTTATTTACTTTTTCTTCATGAAAGGATAGTATATGACTTTTAGATGATAAATCTGAGATTTTGAGATATTAATGATGAATACATAGTTAGAACATGAGTCAGGACTTCCAATCCAGTATATTCTCTATTACTTCAGGGCATGATATGACTAACAACACAGCAACATTGCTTCACAAATTTATTAATGGTGGGTGATGGCTCACTTAGCTTGAATTCTGAACTTTGTTCCTCTAATGAACTCAGGTACATGCCCACCTTAATCCATCTAAGAATCCTCGAATTCTAGCCTTACTTCTATTAGGACTATAATATTTATGTTTGAAAAGATCATTTGATATAACTCAGTCAGAGATACCAAGGGAACATTTTATCCAAAGATGGGCACAATAAAGGACAGAAATGATATGGACCTAACAGAAGCAGAAGATATTAAGAAGAGATGGCAGGAACACACAGAAGACTATACAAAAAAAGATCTTAATGGCTCAGATAAACATGATGGTGTGATGACTCGCCTATAGCCAGACATCCTGGAATGCAAAGTCAAGTGGGCCTTAGAAAGCATCACTATGAACAAAGCTAATGAAGGTGGTGTAATTCTAGATGAGCTATTTCAAATCCTAAAAGACGATGCTGTGAAAGTCCTGCACAGAATATGCCAGCAAATTTGGAAAGCTCAGCAGTGGCTACAGGACTGAACAGTTTTCATTCCAATCCCAAAGAAAGGCAAAGTCAAATAATGTTCAAACCAAACAACTGCACTCATCTCACATGCTAGTAAAGTAATGCTCAAAATTCTCCAAGCCAGGCTTTAACAGTACCTGAACTATGAACTTCTAGATGTTCAAGGTAGATTCAGAAAAGACAGAGGAACCAGAGATCAAATTGCCAACATCCATTGGATAATTGAAAAAGCAAGAGAGTTCCAGAAAAACATCTAATTTTGCTTCATTGACTCCGCCAAAGCCTTTGACTATGTGGATCACAACAAACTGCAGAAAATTTTTCAAGAGATGGAAATACCAGAGCACTATACCTACCTCCTAAGAAATCTGTAAGAAGATCAAGAAGCAAGACTTACTGGACATGGGATAACAGACTGGTTCTAAATTGGGAAAGGAGTATATTAAGACTGTATACTGTCACCCTGTTTATTTAACTTATATGCAGAGTAAATCATGAGAAATGTCAGGCTGGATGAAACACAAGCTGGAATCAAGATTGGCCAAGAGACGTATCAGTAACCTTAGATACGCAGATGATACCATCTTTATGGTAGAAAGTGAAGAGAAACTTAAGAGCCTCTTGATGAAAGTGAAAGAGGAGAGTGAAAAAAGTTGGCTTAAATCTCAACATTCAAAAAATTAAGATTATGGCATCTGGTCAGATCACTTCATGGCAAATAGATGGGGAAGCAATGGAAAAAGTGATAGACTTTATTTTGGGGGACTCCAAAATGACTGCAGATGGTGAATGCAGCCATGAAGTTAAAAGACGCTTGCTCCTTGGATGAGAAGTTATGACCATCTATTAAGAAGTAGAGACCTTCCTTTTCTGACAAAGGTCTATCTAGCCAAGGCTATGGTTTTTCCAGTAGTCATGTATGGATGTGAAAGTTGGACTATAAGGAAAGCTGAGCACCGAAGAACTGTGCTTTTGAACTGGGGCCTTGGGGAAGACTCCTAAGAGTCCTTTGGACTGCAAGGAGATTACACCACTTAATCCAAAGGAAATCAGTCCTGAATATTCATTGGAAGGACTGATGCTGAAGCTGAAGCTCCATGACTTTGCCCACCTGAGGAGAAATGACTAATTGGAAAAGACTCTGATTCTGGGAAAGATTGAAGGCAGGAGAAGGGGACAACAGAGGATGAGATGGTTGGATGACATCACCGACTCAATGGACATGAGTTTGAGCAGGCTCTGGGAGGTGGGGATGGACAGGGAAGCCTAGCTTGCTGCAATCCATGGGGTCTCAAAGTGCTGGACACGACTGAGCAACTGAACTGAATGAAATCACCCAGATTTTCAAAATGAGAGTTCTGAAGTCCAGATAAATAGGAACAGTGATTATCCAAGTCAAACAGCTGCCTACATGAATGATAGGAGCGACTTGCTCCTGCTAAGTCGCTTCAGTTGTGTCCAACTCTTTACGACCCCAGAGACAGCAGCCCACCAGGCTCCCCCATCCCTGGGATTTTCCAGACAAGAGTACTGGAGTGGGTTGCAATTGTCTTCTCCCTACGTGAATGGGCAGGCATTTAATTGTGGTTCTCTCATCAATGTAAGGACTTGCCTGGTGGCTCAGAGAGTAAAGCGTGTCTACAATGTGGGAGACCTGGATTTGATCCCTGGGTTGGGAAGATCCACTGTAGAAGGAAATGGCAATCCATTCCAGTACTATTGCCTGGAAAATCCCATGGACAGAGGAGCCTGGTAGGCTACAGTCCATGAGGTCGCAAAGAGTTTGACATGACTGAGCAACTTCACTTCACTCATCAATATAAAGTTTCCTCTGAAAATCATCAGCTATTTAACAGTTGTTTATGTTGCATGGAATTAGTGTATTTCTGAAAATGTTACTTTCTATGGAGAAAATATTAATTTGGGAAAAAAGCATAGCTTTCCTACCTAACAGATTTTTACATGCATGAATTTGCTAGTGAAACAAATAAAAACTGTTTCCATGTAGAGGGAAGTTAAATTTGAGAAGAGTTTATTTTGGAAATACTTTAAATTTGCAGAACAAATTATCTGTGAATGTGTTCATTTGAATTCCTGTAGAACTTTAAAGAAATCCCACCTTCTTTATTTGTGTCAATTTGTGAGAAGCAGGCAATAGCTTGTAAACATAAGTCCTCAATAATTTTGCATAACAAAGAACTTTGCTGTTTTCTGAACACAGCAGCCATTACAGTACAAAGCATACACAGAAACAATTTATTTCACAAAGGAAAAATAGAAAAAATAAAAATAAAAAGACCCTTGGGCTTACTAAAAGCACAACTTCTTCACTCCTTGCCTTGTGATCTGTCAGCAAACATAAACCCATAAGCAAAACAGACAGAGATACTCTCCTTCCCCTTCCCCTTGTCCTTTTTTGTCCTATTTTCCCCTAATGGAGGGGTCTGAGGGACTGTGCAGTAATGTTATCACTGTTTTAATTTATGGCTGTAGAGCTAGGGCTTAACTCACAAGAGACAACCCATCACAAGAGCTACACAAAACAGCCTCTGCTGCTGCTATCATTGCTGTTCACAACTGAGAATTTGGAAATTGATTTGAATGTCAAAAGAATTGAAGTAAATATTATTAACTTTGAATCATAGTAACCTAAACAAACATCATATAAGCATATATATATAAACATCATATAAGCATATCAGTTCAGTTCAGTCGCTCTCGATCACACCTGGATTTATGCTAATCATAGGTGACTCCAGATGGATTTATAGATAGCTTCAGGATGAGCATTGTAATAGGAACCAACCATTTAACTAGAGGATTGGAACTTTCAACTCCACCACCTAGACCTTCAGAGAGTGAAGAGGAGGCAAAAACTGAGTTCAATTGCCAATGGCCAATTATTAAATTGTTATAAAGAACAATATTGCATAGGAACCTCCGATGTTAGGTCCAATAATCAAGAGAAATTGGAAATGGTCAAACAGGAGATGGCAAGAGTGAACATTGACATTTTAGGAATCAGAAAACTAAAATGAACTGGAATGGGTCAATTTAACTCAGATGACCATTATATCTACTACTGTGGGCAAGAATCCCATAGAAGAAATGGAGTAGCCATCATAATTAACAAAAGAGTCTGAAATGTGGCCTGCTAAGTCTGCTAAGTTGCTTCAGTCGTGTCCAACTCTGTGTGACCCCATAGACAGCAGCCCACCAGGCTTCCCCATCTCTGGGGGTCTCCAGGCAAGAACACTGGAGTAGGTTGCCATTTCCTTCTCCAATGCATGAAAGTGAAAAATGAAAGTGAAGTCACTCAGTCGTGTCTGACTCTTAGCGACTCCATGGACTACAGCCTACCAGGCTCCTCCGACCATGAGATTTTCCAGGCAAGAGTACTGGCATGGGATGCCATTGCCTTCTCTAAGAAATGTGGTACATGGATGCAATCTCAAAAATGACAGAATGATCTTTGTTCATTTCCAGTACAAACCATTCAATATAATAGCAATCCAAGTTGTTGCCCCTGACCAGTAATGCTGAAGAAGCTGAAGTTTAATTGTTCTATGAAGACCTATGAGATATTCTACAACTAACACCCCAAAAAGATGTTCTTTTCACTATAGGGGACTGGAATCCAAAAGAAGCAAGTCAAGAGATACCTGGAGTAACAGGCAAATTTAGCCTTGGAGTACATAATAAGAAGGTCAAAGGCTAACAGAGTTTTAGCAAGAGAATGCACTGGTCATAGAAAACATCTTCTTCCATCAACACAAGAGAATACTCTATACATGGACATCAGCAGATGGTCAATACCAAAATCAGAAGGATTATATTCATTTCATCCAAAGATGTAGAAGCTATATACAGTCAGCAAAAACTAGACCAGGACCAGATGGTGGCTTCAGTTCAGTTCAGTCACTCAGTCGTGTCCGACTCTTTGCAACCCCATGAATTGCAGCACGCCAGACCTCCCTGTTCATCACCATCTCCCGGAGTTCACTCAGACTCACGTCCATCGAGTTACTTTTTCACTCTCCCCTTTTACTTTCATCAAGAGGCTTTTTAGTTCCTCTTCACTTTCTGCCATAAGGGTGGTGTCATATATATATATATATTTGCCACTAGATGGTGCTCCATGTACATATTAAATATTCTGTGTTTCAGTGACTTAGTAGATCAAGAGTTATCTAGAAACCATAGAGCATTTAACAACTTTTCAGAAGGGGCTGGTGTGTGAGTGGGTGGATGGGAGCTGATAATATGATCAGAAAAATGATACCTGAGAGTAATATTAGCTATAATATTTGAGGTTCAGTACCACTCAGCAAGGTGAAGAGGTAAGTGTACCACATCTCACGTATACAAAAAAGAAAAAAGGTAGGTGGCAATAGAAATATAACTAAGGGTAGTGTCTTTGGGATGTTAGTTTTACTAGGATAGCCTTCATGGATTTGAGAGCAAAATGGTTAAATTACAAAATTCCTAAACTAAACTACTACCAGTTAGTGTATTTATTAAATAGGGCTATATAGAATAAATATTTCTGCTCTAAGGGGAGTGGGATACATTCTCAGTTCAGATTCAAAAATAGAATTTGTGTGGTCAAAGTAAGAGGTTTACAAGACCATTTCCACAATTTCAGGAAAGAAAAAATGATGATGAAGAAAGGGACGAGTGATATCAATCAGAGCAGGTCTAGAAGGCTAAAGTAAGCTGAAAAGGAATTCAACCTTGGTGATATTTCTACGTTTAATGTCCGAATTCTACACAATTAGAAAAACAGTAAAAAGAAACTGTAATTTAAAAACTCCCTATAAGCATAAGTCCAGGACCAGATATGACTCTCCATGCAAATTCTACCAGACATACAAAAAAGAACTTACAGTGATCCTTCTCAAACTCTTCCAGAATGTTGAAGGGAAGGAACACTCCCAAGGACATTCCATGAAGCCACCATCACCCTGATAACAAAACCAGTCAAAGACACCATGAAAAAAGAAAATTACAGGCCAATATCTTTAATAAATATAGATACAAAAGTTCTCAATAAAATATCAGCAAACTGAATCACATAACACATAAAGAAGATCATACATCATAAAAAAGTGAGTTTAATCCCAAGTTTACAAGGATGGTTAAACATATGCAAATCAATGTGATATACCACATCACAAAAGACAAAAATCACATAGTCATCTCAATAGATGCATAAAAAGCATTTCATGAAATTCAACATCCATTCATGATAAAAACTCTTACCAAAATGGGTATAGAGGGAACATATCTCAAAATAGTAAAAGCTGTATATGACAAGCCCACAGCCAATATCATTCTCAATGGTGAAAAGTTGAAAGCCTTCCCACTAAAACCTGAAACAAGACAAGGAGGCACACTTTTACCACTTCTCTTCAACACAGTATTGCAAGTTCCAGACACAGCAGTCAGAAAAGAAAAAGAAACGAAAAGTATCCACATTTGAAGGGAAGAGGTAAGACTGTCATTATGTGCAGAGGATATGATACTGTATATAGAAAAACCCTAAAGACTCCACACAAAAACTACTAGAACTGATAACAAACTCAGCAAGGTACTGGGATACAAGATTAACATACAGAAATAGGTGGCATTTTTTTACACCAACAATGAAATATCAGAAAGGGAAAATAAAAAGATGATACCTTTTAAAATTGTGATTCCAAAAATAAAATACTTAGCAATAAACTTCACCAAGGAGGTGAAAGACTTACCACTAAATGTAAAACATTAATGAAGGAAACTGAAGATGATTCAAAGAAATAAAAAGATATTCCATGCTCTTGAATTGGAAGAATTAATATTATCAAAATAGCCAAATGACACAAAGTAATCTACAGATTTAAATTACCCATGACCTTTCTCACAGAAATAGAACAAATAATCTTAAAATTTATATGGCACCGTAAAAAAACCCCAAAATTCCCAAAGCAATCCTGAAGAAAAAGAACAAAGCATAACCCTCCCAAGACTTAAGACAATATTACAAAGCTATAGGAATCAAAATAGCATGGTATTGGCACAAACACAGACCTGGGGATCAATGGAATAGAAAAAGAGCCCAGAAATAAATCCACACACCTATGGTCAATTGATCTTCAACAAGGGAGGGAAGAATATAAAATAGGAAAAAGACAGTCTCTTCAGCAAGTGGTGCTGCCAAAGTTGGACAGTCACATGTAAATCAATAAAGTTAGAACACACACTCAAAAAAATAAAGTTAGAACACACAAACTCAAAATGGCTTAAAAACTTAAACATAAGGGGGTGGTCCTAAGATGGCAAAGGAATAGGATAGGGCAACCACTTTCTCCCCCACAAATTCATCAAAAGATCATTTGAACGCTGAACAAATACCACAAAACAACTTCTGAACAGTGGCAGAGGACACCAGGAACCCGGAAAGGCAGCCCATTGTCTTCAAAAGGAGGTAGGACAAAAAATAAAAGATAAAAAGAGAGACAAAAGAGTTAGGGATGGAGACCCATCCTGGGGAGGGAGTCGTAAAAGAGGAGAAGTTGTAAAACACCAGGAAACCCTCTCACTGGCGGATCTGTGGGGAGTTTTGGAATCTCAGAGGGCAACATAACCAGGAGGTAAAAATAAATAAATAAAACCCACAGATTAAGCACCTAACTGCAACTGCCAGTGGAGAAGTAGCCCATACGCTCAAGTCCGCCACCAGCAAACAGGGGCTTAATAGGGCAGTGCTGGGCTGCACTGCTTAGGGTAAGGACCAGGCCTGAATGCCCTAAGGGTAATCTGAGGGAGCTAACGTGAGATAGCAAACCAAATCCTGGGATAGCCAGAGAGGGGAAAAAAAAAGAGAGAGAGAGAGAACCTTTTCCCAAAAAGCTCTAACCTAAGGCACTAACCTAAGATACCCCACGTAAAAGGTAAGAGAAACCCAAGTAAGACGGTAAGTGTTGTGAGAGGGCATCAGAGGGCAGACACACTGAAACCATAATCACAGAAATTGATCCACACAGTCAAAGGCTTTGGCATAGTCAATAAAGCAGAAGTAGATGTTTTTCTGGAACTCTCTTGCCTTTTCCATGATCCAGCGGATGTTGGCAATTTGATCTCTGGTTCCTCTGCCTTTTCTAAAGCCAGCTTGAACATCAGGGAGTTCACAGTTCACGTATTGCTGAAGCCTGGCTTGAAGGATTTTGAGCATTACTTTACTAGCATGTGAGATGAGTGCAATTGTGTGGTAGTTGGAGCATTCTTTGGCATTGCCTTTCTTTGGAATTGGAATGAAAATTGACCTTTTCCAGTCCTGTGGCCACTGCTGAGTTTTCCAGATTTGCTGGCAGATTGAGTGCAGCACTTTCACAGCATCATCTTTCAGGATTTGAAACAGTTCACCTGGAATTCCATCACCTCCACTAGCTTTGTTCGTAGTGATGCTTTCTAAGGCCCACTTGACTTCACATTCCAAGATGTCTGGCTCTAGATTAGTGATCACATCCTCATGATTATCTGGGTCGTGAAGATCTTTTTTGTACAGTTCTTCCGTGTATTCTTGCCACCTCTTCTTAATATCTTCTGTTTCTGTTAGGTCCATACCATTTCTATCCTTTATCGAGCCCATCCTTGCATGAAATGTTCCCTTGGTATCTTTGATTTTTTTGAAGAGCTCTCTAGTCTTTCCCATTCTGTTCTTTTCCTCTATTTCTTTGCATTGATCGTTGAAGAAGGCTTTCTTATCTCTTCTTGCTATTCTTTGGAACTCTGGGCTTAGATCATGACAATTTTATTGCCAAATTCAAACTTAATTGAAGAAAGTACGGGAAACCACTAGACCATTTAGGTATCACCTAAATCTAAATCAAATCCCTTATGATTATACGGTGGAAGTGTATGATCATAAAATCTAATTGAAGGGATTAGATTTGATAGACAGAGTGCCTGAAGAGCTATGGACCGAGGTTCATGACATTGTACAGGAAGCAGTGGTCAAGACCATCTCTGAGAAAAACAAATGAAAAAAAGGCAAAATGGTTTCCTGAGGAGGCATTACAAAAGCCGAGAAAAGAAAAGATGCAACAGGCAAAAGAAAAAAAGGAAAGATATACCCATTTGAATGCAGCGTTCCAAAGAATAGCAGAGAAAGATAAGAAAGGCTTCTTAAGCAAACAATGCAAAGAAATTGAGGGAAACAATAGAATGGGAAAGACTAGAGATCTCTTTAAGAATATTAGAGATACCAAGGGAATATTTCATGTAAAGATGGGCACAATAAAGGACAGAAATGGTATGGACCTAACAGAAGCAGAAGATATTAAGAAGAGGTGGCAACAGTACACAAAAGAACTGTACAAAAAAGATCTTCATGACACAGATAACTGTCAGGGAATATTTAACAGTAGGATTCCTGTGTGCTGTTTCCTATGTCTCTTGATTCCTCTGTTCCTTATCAATTCTTGATAAGAGCAAGTGGAGTGGCAAGCCATTCCCAGGACTGAGATCAAAAGATGGCATTCTTGCATAGGATTTCCTTCATTAGCTTTTCCATATGGTGAAAGGGATTATTTATGACCCCTCTTTTGATATAGATTGGGCTTCCCTGGTGGCTCAGAGGTTAAAGCATCTGCCTGGGATGTGGGAGACCTGGGTTCGATCCCTGGGTTGGGAAGATCCCCTGAAGAAGGAAATGGCACCCCACTCCAGTACTCTTGCCTGGAGAATCCCATGGAGGGAGCAGCCTGGTAGGCTACAGTCCATGGGGTCGCAAATAGTCGGACACGACTGAGCGACTTCACTCACTCTTTGATATAGATTACCTTTTGGCCTTATGGCCTCTGTTGCTCCTTGTTTCCATGGTAACTTATAAAGTCTGGTCTTTTGATCCCTTGGAGAAGGAAATGGCAACTCACTCCAGTATTCTTGCCTGGAGAATCTCATGGATGGAGGGTCCATGGCGTCTCGAAGAGTCCAACACAACTGAGCTATTTTACTTCACTTCACTTTGATCTTTATCTGAAGAAGCTACCTTGTAATACGGTGTATATTACTCACACAGAATTCAATAAAGCACCCTTGTTCCACCAGAGACTTGGGTCCCCGTGTCCTTTCTTTCTCTCTCTCTCTCTCTTTCTGGCCGATTCCATGGAGTGCGGAGGCCTACCGAGCTCATTTTCCTGCCCGGGCTTCCAAGACTACTTGAGAGGCCACCTTGCACCTATGTGAGTGATACAAGTTCTGTCCAAGGGCTTTATTGGTTTTCTGAGTAACCCAAGGAATATTAGCCTCTTTCTTTCTTTCACTTTCTTATTGTCGACTCAGGACCACCAGGTTCTGGTCCATTTAAGGACCCCAACAGGTAACCACAGTGGAGTGATCACTCACCTAGAGCCAGATATCCTGGAATGTGAAGTCAAGTGGGCCTTAGGAAGTATCACTAAGAATAAAGCTAGTGGAGGTGATGGAATTCCAGGTGAGCTATTTCAAATCCTAAAAGATGATGCTGTGAAGGTCCTGCACTGACTATGCCAGCAAATTTGGAAAACTTAGCAGTGGAGACAGGACTGGAAAAGGTCAGTTTTCATTCCAATCCCAAAGAAAGGCAAAGCCAAAGAATGTTCAAACTACCACACAATTGCACTCATCTCACATGCTAGCAAGGTAATGCTCAAAATTCTCCAAGCCCCGCTTCAACAGTATATGAACTGTGAACTTCTAATGTTCAAGGTGGACTTAGAAAAGGCAAGGGAACCAGAGATAATTGCCAAAATCCACTGGATCATTGAAAAAGCAAGAGAATTCCAGAAAAACATCTACTTTTGCTTCATTGGCTCCACCAAAGCCTTTGACTGTGTTTGACTCTGCCACAGCCTTTGACTGTGTGAATAAACAAACTGTGAAAAATACTTCAAGAGATGGGAATACCAGACCACCTGACCTGTCTCCTGAGAAATCTGTATGCAGATCAAGAAGCAAGAGTTAGAACTGGACATGGAACAACAGACTGGTTCCAAATTGGGAAAGGAGTATGTCAAGGCTGTATACTGTCACCCTGTTTATTTAACTTATATACGGAGTGAAAGTGAAGTCGCTCAGTCGTGTCCGACTTTTTGTGACCCCGTGGACTGTAACCTACCAGGCTCCTCCGTCCATGGGATTTTCCAGGTAAGAATACTGGAGTGGGTTGCCATTTCCTTCTCCAGGGGATCTTCCCAACCCAGGGATTGAACCTGGGTCTCCCGCCTTGCAGGCAAAGGCTTTTAACCTCTGAGCCACCAGGGTGACTACATCATGAGAAATGCCAGGCTGGATGAAGCCAAGCTGGAATCAAGATTTCTGGGAGAAATATCAATGACCCCAGATATGCAGATGACACCAGCCTTATGGCAGAAATCAAAGAAGAACTAAAGAACCTCTTGATTAAAATGAAAGAAGAGAGGGTAAAAATCACTTATAACTCAACCTTCAGAAAACAAAGATCATGGCATCCAGTTCCATCACTTCATTGCAAATAGATGGGGAAACGATGGAAATAGTGAGAGACTTTATTTTGGGGGGCATTTGGTGACTGCAGCCATGAAATTAAGACACTAGTTCCTTGGAAGAAAAAACTATGACAAACCTAGATAGTATATTAAAAAGCAGAGACATTATTTTGCCAACAAAGGTCCATCTAATCATAGCTATGTTTTTTCCAGTAGTCATGTATGGATGTGAGAGTTGGACTATAAAGAAAGCTGAGTGCCAAAGAATTGATGCTTTTGAACTATGGTGTTGGAGAAGACTCTTGAGAGTCCCTTGGACTGTTAGGAGATCAAACCAGTCAATCCTAAAGCAAATCAGTCCTGAATATTCATTGCAAGGACTGATGCTGAAGCTGAAATTCCAGCTTTGGCCACCTGATACAAAGAACTGATTCATTTGAAAAGACCCTGATGCTGAGAAAGATTGAAGGTGGGAGGAGAAGGGGACGACAGAGAATGAGATGGTTAGATGGCATCACTGACTCAATGGACATGAGTTTGAGTAAACTCTGAGAGTTGGTTGGTGATAGACAGGGAGGCCTGGTGTCCTGCAGTCCATGGGGTCTCAAAGAATCGAACACAATGAGAGACTGAACTGAACTGAATCAAATTAATTACACCAGTGTAATCATGCCTACATAAAATTGCCTACTTAAAAATTCTTAAACATCAAGGTTTGGATAGTCTCTGAACTAATGAACCATGGCCAGATGAGTGAACACAATAAAGTGCTGGGAGGGTGGTGTGCCTGGAGAGAGAGCATGGAAGTTCTGCTCCTTGCACTTTCCCACTGTACCTCACTCATGCATCTCTTCCATCTGGCTGTTTCTGAGTTGTATCTTTTATAATATACTACTGAGTAAAGTGATTCCCAGATTTCCTGTGAGCTGTTCTAGCAAATTACTGAACCTGAGGAGGGGGTTGTGAGAACCTTGTGACTTTACAGTCAGAAATACGGCTAGCTGGTAATTATGATCAGTGTCTGGAGTAGGTATAGTTTTGTGAGTCTAAGCTCTTAGCCTCTGGGGTCTCCAATAACTGAGTAGTGAGGGTCACATATGAATTAAATTGTAGGACACTAGTTGGTATCTGAAGAGGTAGATTATTGGATGGTATAAGGCAAACCCACACAATTGGTGACATAAGTGTTGAAAGGGAAAACTTTTTAGAGTCATGTGAAAGTGAACGTTCAAGTCACTCAGTCATGTCCAACAATTTGTGACCCCATGGACTATACAGTCCATGGAATTCTCTAGGCCAGAATACTGGAGTGGGTAGCTGTTCCCTTTTCCAGGGGATCTTTCCAATCCAGGGATTTAACCTAGGTCTCCCACATTGCAGGCAGATTCATTGCCAGCTGAGCACCCAGGGAAACCCAAAATTTAAGTAAAAATATTCTCAACCAGAAAGGGACTGTTTTGAAACATTTTATAAATCCTCATGTCTTGACTTTTCATGAAGAAAAAAGGAGTAAGGTTCTTATAAATTTAAATTAGAAGAGTCAATTAAAACATTTTTTAAATATAAAATTAAATGAATTTTGGTCTATGTAACTTTCTGGAGACATTTATTATTTCATTTTATAGACAATTTCTTTATATCTCTTTATGTCTGTCTGTCTGTCTCTTTCTTGCTGTCTCCTACATTTAATGAGGAATGGAAGTGTGTTAGTCACACTTCTGGAAAGAGAGTCTACAGTAATAAGTCTAGATCCTTTCAAGAGATTATAGGCTGAAAGACTGGTATGCAAACAAATGCCTGCAATAGAATATAATTTAAAATAAAACAGATATTATCTCTCCTCCCCTGAGAGATCACAGACAGAAAGCCATTTGAGAAAGCAGGTGATATTTTAAATATTTATTTCATTTTGAAAAATGCATATCAGTGCAGTTCAGTCACTCAGTCCTATCCGACTCTTTGTGACCCCATGGACTGCAGCATGGCAGGCTTCCCTGTCTATCACCAATTCCCAAAACATACTCAAACACATGTCCATCGAGTTGGTGATGCAATCCAAACATTTCATCCTTTGTTGTCCCCTTCTCCTCCTGCCTTCAATCTTTCCCTGCACTGGGATCTTTTCAAATGAGTCAGTTCTTCACATCAAGTGGCCAAAGTGCTGGAGCTTCAGCTTCAGCATCAGTCCTTCCAATGAATATTCAGGACTGATTTCTTTAAGATTGACTAGCTTGAACTTGCAATCCAAGGGACTCTCAAGAGTCTTCTCCAGCACCACAGTTCAAAAACATCAATTCCTTGGCACTCAGCTTTCTTTATAGTCCAACTCTCACATCCATACATGACTGCTGGAAAAATCATAGCTTTAACTGGAGGGACCTTTGTTGGAAAAGAAATGTCTCTGCTTTTTAATATGCTGTCCAGGTTGATCATAACTTTTCTTCCAAGGAGCAAGCATCTTTTAATTTTATGGCTGCAGTCACCATCTGCAGTGATCTTGGAGCTCCCCAAGATAAATTGTCACTGTTTCCATTGTTTCCCCATCATTTGCCAAGAAGTGATGGGACCAGATGCCACGATCTTAGCTTTCTGAATGTTGAGTTATAAGCCAACTTTTTCACTCTCCTCTTTCACTTTCATCAAGAGGTTCTTTAGTTCTTCACTTTCTGCCATAAGGGTGGTATCATCCACATATCTGAGGTTATTGATATTTCTTCTGGCAATCTAGATTCCAGCTTGTTCTTCATCCAGCCCAATATTTCACAAGATGTACTCTGAATATAAGTTATTAAACAGTGTGACAGTATACAGTCTTGACATACTTCTTTCCCAATTTGGAAACAGTTTGTTGTTACATGTCCAGTTCTAATTCTTGCTTCTTGATCTGCATACGGATTTATCACGTGGCAGGTATGGTGTTCTGGTATTCCCATCTCTTGAAGCATTTTCCAGAGTTTGTTGTGATCCACACAGTCAAAGACTTTGGCGGAGTCAATAAAGCAGAAGTAGATATTTTTCTGAACTCTCTCGCTCTTTCAATGATCCAACAGACTTTGGCAATTTGATCTCTGGTTCCTTTGCCTTTTCTAAATCCAACTTGAACATCTAGAATTTCATAGTTCACTATTGTTGAAGCCTGGCTTAGAGAATTTTGAGCATTACTTTGCTAGCATGTGCTGCTGCTGCTGCTAAGTCACTTCAGTCGTGCCTGACTCTGTGTGATTTTCCTTTGCCTTTTCTAAATCCAACTTGAACATCTAGAATTTCATAGTTCACTATTGTTGAAGCCTGGCTTAGAGAATTTTGAGCATTACTTTGCTAGCATGTGCTGCTGCTGCTGCTAAGTCACTTCAGTCGTGCCCGACTCTGTGTGATCCCATAGACGGCAGCCCAACAGGCTCCCCCATCCCTGGGATTCTCCAGGCAAGAACACCGGAGTGGGTTGCCATTTCCTTCTCCAGTGATGAGATGAGTGCAATTGTTGGATACTTTGAACATTCTTGTGCATTGCCCTTCTTTGGAATTGGAGTGAAAACTGACACTTTCCAGCCCTGTGGCCACTGCTGAGTTTTCCAAATTTGCTGCCCTATTGAGTGCAGCATTTTCACAGCATCATCTTTTAGGATTTGAATTAACTCAGCAGATGCCCGCCTGTGCCACTGGCCGGGTAGTGGGTGCGGGGCATCCAGCTCAGCTCCTTTGCTGTGGCTCTTCTCAGGCAGGCAGCTGGGGTGCCCTTCCTGGAGGAAGAGGAGGAGAAGAAGGAGGAAGGCAGTGGGAGGAGGAGTTGCAGAGAGGAAGACAGAGCATGGCAGTTGTGCTGGTGCTGGGCAAGGAAGCAGTGAGGTTGCAGCTGGGACATCACATTTGGAGGCTATGTTTGGGGAGTGGTGGCTATTCCATTATCCTTGGGAGCCAAATCTTGAGTAGTAGAGAACAAGGAACAAAGAAGAGATCACATCTCTGAAGGCCTGGGAGCTGAAGCCATCTGAGCGTCAGTAAACCCCTGCAGTAGTCACCATGCTGTCCTGAAATCTTCCACCAGATTAATTTCACGTTTTTACCAGAATGAATTATGCAGCAGAAGTCTCCTGTAGTTTAGATTAAGCAGATCATCTTGCAGAATCAGGGGAGTAGGCGAGTCTGGGATCTTTGCCTCAGCTTCCCCACTCATACAGAGTGGGTATTACTGTTGTTCCTCCCACCTTTAGCTGCAAGCACCTGTGTAGCTTTATCTGGATGACATTTTTAAGGACATCACTTTTATGAACACGTTGAAACCTTGCCACTAACTTGGGTGATGGACACTGATACCTCTAAGATCACACAACTGATGAAGATGGAGCTGGGATTCAGGTAAGCCAGAGCAGTCTGGCTCCAGACAGTGACATCCAAAGAGGAAATGAAGCTGGAAAAATCCATGGATACAGCCTTCCCTGCAGCCTGCCCAGGTGTTTGATAATAATATCCCCAAGAGACATTGAGCCCCTTGGATCAGGTAACTAGTCAGAATGAAGAAAATCAGTCTTAAGATCTTTTGGAAATCTTTCAGCTTGAGTAAGAGCAAAGAAAACACAGAATTCATGGTCGTACAAAAGCCAGCACTAGCCAGCAACTTCAGGAAAGAGGAGTCCTTGTTTGGGAGCTGCTACGGGAAGGAGATGGCCGGCTGTGATCTTCACGGCGAAGATGAAATGGGCAAGAATTGACCCAAGAGCGAGAGCCTCATGGGCACACTGAAAAGATTGCTGGGCACCAAGCAGAAGGCCAAGGGCTAGGGTGGCATGGCACTGGGGAGCTCAGTGGACAAGGACAGGTTCTCATGTCGTTGGCGCCCCTGGTGTTCAAGGATGTGCAGTCGCCGAAGCCCATGCACTCGACATCGCTGTGCAGCCATCACTACAGCCCCATGCCCTGGCCGTTGCACCCCACTTCCTCAGAGGAAATGTGCATCCGGATGGAGTTGCTGATCAAGGCGCCAGTGTACTCGCCCGGCCTGGGTTGGCTCTCAACGGCCTGCACAAGGAATTCAGTGACCTCCGCCAGGCCAACCCGGCATGGTCAGAGCTGCTGGACCCACTCGGGAGCTCCGTGTCCCCATCCGGGGACTTGTGCCTCTGCCTGGGTAAATACGTGCCTGTCGTCCTTGGACTGGTGGCTCAGGACCATTGTGCCTTTGGATGGCTCTTCCCCCTTGGAGGTCTCTGCCGTCCCACCCCCGGCGGCCGGGGACCCCTTCCCCTACCACCAGCATGAGGACTACAAACATCCGGCCCACCGGGACCTCATCGTGGCCCCCGAGCTCTTCACCCACTAGCCAGTGGGCAGCCTGCTGATGGGCACCATGGGGGTCTTGCTGCAGAGCTTGAGGGTGGGCCCTGGGTGGGCCCTGAACCGCACCTCCCACAGCCCCTG
>SJYT01034905.1:141961-161513 GCA_006410635.1 Cephalophus harveyi | reverse complement strand
ACACACACACACACACACACAGCTACTACCTCCCCTGCAGACTGATCTGAGTCAAAGGAACTTCGCCAAGCTGACCTTCCCAGATGCCCATGTGGCGAGAGCATGTGCGGCCACTTGAATTTCGATCCCAGCTCAGCCCCCAGGGTGGCCAGGGTATATGACTCCATGCAAAACAGTAGCCCCATGGTGGTGACCAGCCTGCCAGAGGAGCTCAAGAAGCTGGCCAAGCAGGGCTGGTACTGGAGACCCATCACACGCTGGGAGGCGGAGGGCAAGCTGGTCAACACGCCTGATGGCTCCTTCCTGGTGAGGGAGAGCTTCAACGACCACTACCTGCTCAGCATGGGCTTCCGCTCCCACCGCAGGACCCTCCACACCAGAATGGAACACTCCAACGGCAGGTTTAGCTTCTATGAACAGGTCGGACGTGTAGGGACACATGTCCATCGTGGACCTGATTGAGCACTCCATTAGGGACTCGGAGAACGGGGCCTTCTGATACTCAGGCTCGCGCCTGCCAGGCTGCGCCACCTACCCAGTGTGGCTCACCAACCTGGTGTCGTGCTTCCTGCAGGTGCGCTCACTGCAGTACTTGTGCCTCTTCGTCATCGGCCAGTACATCTGGATAGACCTGATCCTGAAACTGTCCCTGTCCAACAAAATGAAGGATTACTTACAGGAGAAGCACTACTGAGAGAGAACCGCAACCCAGCATCTTGCACTTTGGGAGTAAGAAAGAGAGACTGAGATACAGTTTACAGACTTCATCGCTATCAGAATCTTTTGCTGCCACACTGTTATTTCAGCTTTATGTGGAAAAGAGTATCCAGTTCGTTCAGGGGTGGGGAACAGTCCGCAAGGTGTCTTGGGTTTATTTTGGTTCTTTAAAAAGGGAAGTCTTGAGGTTTGAGGAAGTGTGAAGTGTTTTCCATAAATGTGCAGAATAATCACAATGTGAATGATCAGATTCTCCTTACTCACCCACCCCCAATCCTTTGCTGTTATCCACTGTGATTTTATGCATTACAAACATATTTCATGTGTATCCAATCCTAAGTAAAGTTGAATAAAACTTATGGAATGAACCTGTTTTGTCTTTCAATGGACCATCTTCAAAGATAGTGTTGAGTCAGCATAGCCGTGTGATTAATCAGAGTTTACACCTACACCAAAAATGATTTTTAATTTCATGCTCTACAAAGATTTATTTAAAATTGTGAACTGAAATAACCTGGGGTAATGGAATGCAAGTCTGCTACATATCTTTCTGCCACATTCATTTCTAAATTATGTTTGATGTTTTGCTGTCTTTTGGTTCTGAGAAGTTTGATTTTTCTGTTGATCATTTTCATCTTGTGGTTCTTCTGTTTTAATAAGTTGCCTTACACTAAAAAATTGTAAAGAAATGTATACCACCAATTTAAAAATTGTTGCCTTTTCTGTCATTAAACTCTGGTACATATTGGCATAACATATAAAGACCTATAAAACTAGAACTATTAAAGAAATTATTAGATGATCTTAGTTTCCTGTAATAAGCAATTTTTTGTTATCTATGCTTTCCTCTGATAAAATGTTTTATCTATGATTTCTTTAGCTTAGACAACATTTCTTGGGTGAACTTGATGGAAAAATGCTTTTCATAAATGGATGAGATACTCTTGCAATATTAAAGTCTATAAAGTTAAAAAAAAAATAGCTCAACTGGAATTCCGTTACCTCCACTAACTTTGTTCTTAGTGATGCTTCCTAAAGCTCATTTGACTTCATATTCCAGGATGTCTGGCTCTAGGTGAGTCATCACACCATTGTGGCTATCTAGGTCATTAAGATCTTTTTTGTACAGTTCTTCTGTGTATTCTTGCCACCTCTTCTTAATATCTTCTGCTTCTGTTAGGTCCCTACCATTTATGTCCTTTATCAAGCCCTTCTTTGCATGAAATGTTCCCTTGGTATCTCTAATTTTCTTGAAGAAATCTCTAGTCTTTCCCATTCTATTGTTTTCCTCTATGTCTTTGCACTGATCACTAAGGAAGGCTTTTATATCCCTCCTTGCAATTCTTTGGAATTCTGCCTTAAGATGTTTATATCTTTCCTTTTTTCCTTTGCCTTTAGATTCTTCTCTTCTTTTCTTAGCTATTTGGAAGGCCTCTTCAGACTACCTTTTTGCCTTTTAGCATTTCTTTTTCTCAGGGATGGTCTTGATCACCACCTCCTGTACAACGTAATGAACCTCCATCCATAGTTCATCAGGCACTCTATCAGATCTAATCCCTTGAATCTATTTGTCACTTCCACTGTACAATTGTAAGGGATGTGATTTAGGTGATACCTAAATGGTCTAGTAGTTTTCCCTACTTTCTTTAATTTAAATCTGAATTTGGCAATAAGGAGTTCATGATCTGAGCCACAGTCAGCTTCCAGTCTTGTTTTTCTCTGACTGTTTAGAGCTTCTCCATCTTTGGCTGCAAAGAATATAATCAATCAGATTTTGGTATTGACCATCTGGTGATGTCCATATGTAGAGTCTTTTCTTGTGTTTTTGGAAATGGTGTTTGCTATGACTGGTGCATTCTCTTGGTAAAACTCTGTTAGCCTTTGCCCTGCTTCATTCTGTATTCCAAGGCCAAATTTGCCTGATACTACAGGTATCACTTGACTTACTACTTTTGCATTACAGTCACCTATAATGTAAAGGACATCTTTTTTGGGGGGGGTATTAGTTCTCGAGGTTCTTGTAGATCTTCACAGAACCATTCAGCTTCTTCAGCATTACTGGTTGGGGCATAGACTTGGATTACTGTGATACTGAATTGTTTGCCTTGGAAATGAACAAAGATCATTCTGTCATTTTTGAAATTGTACCCAAGTACTGCATTTTGGACTGTTTTGTTGACTATGATGGCTATTCCATTTCTTCTAAGGGATTCTTGTCCACAGTAATAGATATAACGGTCATCTGGGTTAAATCAACCCTTCCCAGTTGATTTTAGTTTTCTGATTTCTAAAATGTCAGTCTTCACTCTTGTCATCTCCTGTTTAGCCACTTCCAATTTACCTTGATTTATGCACCTAACATTCCAGGCTACTATGCAATATTGTTCTTTACAGCATTGGACTTTACTTCCATCACTAGTCACATCCACATCAGCTGGGCATTGTTTTTGGTTTCGCTGCATCTCTTTATTCTTTCTGGAGTTATTTCTCCATTCTTCTCCAATAACATACTAGGCACCTATCATCCTGGCAAGTTCATCTTTCAGTGTCATATCTTTTTTTCCTGGGTTCTCAAGGCAAGAATACTGAAGTGGCTTGTCATTCCCTTCTCCAGTTGACCCCATTTTGTCAGACCTCCCACCATGACCTGACCATCTTGGGTCACCCTACACAGCATGGCTCATAGTTTCATTAAGTAGACAAGGCTGTGGTCCTTGTGATCAGTTTCACTAGTTTTCTGTGATTGTGGTTTTTATTCTGTCATTTTCTGAAGGATAAGGATAAGAGGCTTATGGAAGCTTCCTGATGGGAAAGAGAGTGGGGGAAACTGTTTTCTTGTTCTCTTCATGCTCAGTAAATATTTAATCCAATTTTCTGTTGATGGGCAGGGCTGTGTTCCCTCCTTATTGTTGACCTGAAGCCAAACTATGGTAATGAAGATACCTGGCAACCTCCTTCAAAAGGTCTTTTGCACTCATTGCAGCACTCAGTGACCCCAACCCCACAGCAGGACTCTGCAAGCCCACGCCTCTGCTGGAGACTCTTGGATACACAGGCAAGTCCGAATCAGTCTCTTGTGGGGTCACGGCTCCTTTCTCCTGGGTACTGGTGTGCACAAGGTTTTGTTTGTGTCCTCCAAGAGTCTGTTTCCCCAGTCCTGTGTAAGTTCTGGCAGCTCTATGTTGAGGGTTAATGGCAACCTCCTCCAAGAGAGCTTATGACACACTGAGGTCTGCTGCACCCAGAGCCCCTGCCCCTGTGGCAAGCCACTGCTGATGCATTCCTCTGCAGAAGACATTCAAACACTCAAAAGATTGTCTGGCTCAGTCTATGTGGAGTCTCCTGGTGATGCAAAGTTTTGTTTGAGCCCTCCAAGCATCTCTGTTGGGTATGGGGTTTGATTCTAAATGCAATTTTGCCCCTCTTACCATCTTTCTAAGGCTTCTCCTTTGCCGTTGGGCATGGGGTATCTTTTTCTTGGTTGGATCTGAAATTCTCCTGTTGATGGTTGTTCAGCAGCGAGTTGTAATTTTGGAGTTGTTGCAGGAGAAGATGAGTACACATCCTTCTACTCCACCAGCTTGGGATATCTAATAAACAATAGAGATGAAAATGTTCTCAGGAAAATGGGGAGTAATTGAGCTTCTTTGGAATTGAATTCATGGAAGTAGAATAGAAATGTATAAGCTAAGACAGATAAGGCATTTTGAAACTATATTGTGGAAGTTTTGATTTGAGTGCCAGTAGCAACAACAGACTGGTTCCAAATAGGAAAAGGAGTACGTCAAGGCTGTATATTGTCACCCTGCTTATTTAGCTTCTATGCAGAGTACATCATGAGAAACGCTGGACTGGAAGAAACACAAGCTGGAATCAAGATTGCCGGGAGAAATATCAATAACCTCAGATATGCAGATGACACCACCCTTATGGCAGAAAGTGAAGAGGAACTAAAATTGAACAGGGAGGCCTGGCGTGCTGCAATTCATGGGGTCGCAAAGAGTTGGACACGACTGAGCGACTGAACTGAATTGAACTGAGTGAGAACAGTGTCAGACTTTAATTTTTGGGGGTCCAAAATCACTGCACATGGTGATTGCAGCCAAGAAATTAAAAGACGCTTACTCCTTGGAAGAAAAGTTATGACCAACCTAGATAGCATATTCAAAAGCAGAGACATTAATTTGCCGACAAAGGTCCATCTAGTCAAGGCTATGGTTTTTCCTGTGGTCATGTATGGATGTGAGAGTTGGACTGTGAAGAAGGCTGAGCGCCGAAGAATTGATGCTTTTGAACTGTGGTGTTAGAGAAGACTCTTGAGAGTCTCTTGGAATGCAAGGAGTTCCAACCAGTCCATTCTGAAGGAGATCAGCCCTGGGATTTCTTTGGAAGGAATGATGCTAAAGCTGAAACTCCAGTACTTTGGCCACCTTATGCAAAGAGTTGAGTCATTGGAAAAGACTTTGATGCTGGGAGGAATTGGGGGCAGGAGGAGAAGGCGACAACAGAGGATGAGATGGCTAGATGGCATCACTGACTCAGTGGACGTGAGTCTGAGTGACCTCCGGGAGTTGGTGATGGACAGGGAGGCCTGGCGTGCTGTGATTCATGGGGTTTCAAAGAGTCAGACACGACTGAGTGACTGAACTGAACTGCGCTGAACTTTGCACTTACTTTTTTAGGTAATGATGATCTTGTGTATACTTTTCAAAGAGAAGGTAGGTTAATCTAGTGTGTATTAAAAATCAGCCTTTAGATGGTAGAATGAGGAATGGAGAGGCAAGAGTTTGGGGAAAGGAAAAGAGACAGAGAGATTTTAATTAATCATGAAGACTATCCAAAGCAAAAGTGTTACAGTGGAGAAAGAATGGATATGAAGAATATGAAGAATAGTTTAGAAAGATGCTTCATTCATTCACTTTAAAAATTGCGATAAATATTAGGGATAAGATGTGACTTTCCTTCATTGCAAAAGAAGCTAAAAATATGAAGAGCAAAAAGTATGGAAATGGTCAAAATATATCAATATTGTGACACTGTCACAAGAGTTGGGAGTGGAAAGAGATATTGACAGTTAAGCAAAGACTTGGTTTAAAAAACTTGATATGTAATACTGAAGAATCTGAATTTATTCTGAGGTTTCTGGGAGACAAATAAAGGTTTAAATGTAAAATGACTTAATCAGATTTGTGTTTTAGTATGACTTTTTAGAATGACTCAGACAGTAAAGAATCTTCAATGAGGGGGACCTGGGTTCAATCCCTGGGTTGAGAAGATCTCTGGAGAAGCAAATGGCAACCCACTCCAATATTCTTGCCTGGAGAATTCCATGGACAGAGGAGATTGGCAGGCTACAGTCCATGATGTTGCAAAGATTTGGACACAACTGAACACCTAACACTCAACAACTCAGCATGGATTCCCTGAAAATAGCAAAGGGTTGTATTTGCAGCAGTAATGACACATGTCTTAAACTTACCTTTTTTTTAAGTTAAAGAGAGCATGTCAGTCTATGCATACAAATTTTGTAACCCTATATTACCACAATTATATCCTGAAAAGTTATAAACTCTGTTTTGTCAGCTACAATTTGTCACTTTCCAAGAGCTTTGCCAACAGCTAAACTAGGTCCTTTGCCATCTGCCTCTGCAGAGACTGAACCCTGTGTTGCTGCAGCTGTTGACATTCCAACAACCCCTGCGAGAGTTCAGAATGGAGTGAGGCACTCTGTGCTCCAGGGAATCTGGTGGGACAGGTCTTTAGACAGTTGGGTGTTTTCAGAAAAAGATTTTATGGTATCAATGGTTTCATCTCCTCATATCTAGAAAAGCAATAAATCCTTTCATGGTGGCATCAGATCCTGTGACTAGCAGAAAACGTTTTGTAAAATGAGTGCTTAATGGTCAGGAAGATGCACTGGAGAAGGAAATGGCAACCCACTCCAGTATTCTTTCCTGGGAAATCCCATGAACAGAGGAGCCTGATAGGCTACAGTCCATGGGATCTCTAAGAGTTGGACAGGACTGAGAGATTAACACTTTCTTTTCACTTTCAATGGTGTTGAAATCCACCTTCACCAAAACCTTATATATTGATCTTCCTCCCACTGACTCTTTGAAGCAGTCTCTCAGAGCTATCTGAGGTACTGTGTGTCAGGCTGCAGCCCTCACTTTGCCCCAAATAAAACTTAACTTGTGACTCTCAAGTTGTACATCTTTTTTAGTCGACAGTTCTTATCGATAGTTTACATCTAAATATTGAATCTATTTTTGTAAAACAATAATTTTGAATTTGATCAATAAAATCTGACCATAAAAATATTTTCTACACATTACAAAATATTTTTCCCTAAACAGGATGAAGAAGATTGTACCACTGCTATTCAGACTTCCTGCTCAGGAGAAGCAAACTGTCAGTGAACACTAGATTCCACTTTTGGTGGAAGTACGTTGAAAGGAGAGTAAAAAGTTATCCACACAGTTACTTAGACATTTCATGTTTAAACATCCACATTATATTTCATTAATAATGAATTCATAGGTGTTAATAAATTTGCATTTGAATTGTTTATACTTAAAAAACTGTATGACTTTGGATAAAAGGGAGAATTTTTCTTGTTGGAATTTCTTCTGGTGTGAAATAATGAAGTGCTCCATTCTTAATATGACTCAGTTATCAAAGGTGAAGAAGTTGAAGTCATGTATTTGAGTGTTATAGAATCAACATGTATGTTTGATTGATTCAAATACATTATGCATATGCTTTTAATTGTTTAATCATTAAAAAAAATCAACTACACATGCTTTACCAGTAATCTTAAATTACCTTATATTAAAAAAAAAAAAAGAAAGAAAAAAAAAACCTGAAGTGTAATAGAATAGACATCACATTTCTTTCAATTCCTCTTACAAATTACCCTTATAACTCAGGCTCTGTTCTGATACTAATTGGCCTTACAGAGTTTACAATTTTAACATGTATCTTGATAGACCAATCCCACAGTCAAAGTGAAAGTATGAAAATACTTTATTTAAAATCTATTGCTCTTCATGAAGTAGCATGCCTAATAAAATAAATTGATTTTATGCCATAAAAATAATGTTCATCAGTGCATTGAAAAGGATTAGGAAAAGCAAGCCATACTAAAAGTTAGAATCTTACATGGAATAACTGACAAAATTGGGAAAAGAATAGGACAAGGCTCCATATTATCACGCTCTTTAATTAACTTATATATGCAGATGATACCACTCCAATGGCAGAAAATGAGGATGAACTAAAGAACTTCATGAGGGTGAAAGAAAACAGTGAAAAACTTGGCTTAAAGCTCAACATTCAGAAAACGAAGATCATAGCATCTGGTCCCATTACTTCATGGCAAATAGATGGGGAAGAATTGGAAACAGTGAGAGACTTTATTTTTGGTGGCTCCAAAATCACTGCAGATGGTGAGTTCAGCCAGGAAATTAAAAGATGCTTGCTCCTTGAGAGAAAATTAAAAAGCATATTAAAAAGCAGAGACATTACTTTGCCAATAAAGTTCCATCTAGTCAAAGCTATGGTTTTTCCAGAGATCATGTATGGATGTGAGAGACAGATCATAAAGAAAGCTGAACACCAAAGAACTGATACTTTTGAACTGTGGTGTTGGAGAAAACTCTTCACAGTCCCTTGGACTTCAAGGAGATCCAACCAGTCAATCCTAAAGGAAATCAGCCCTGAATATTCATTGGAAAGACTGATGCTGAAACCGAAGTCCAAATACTTTGGTCACCTGATGAGATGAACTGACTCGTTGGAAAAGACCTGGTTGCATTTCATCGCCAACTCGATGCACTTGAGTTTGAGCAAGCTTAAGGAGTTGGTGCTGGACAAGGAATCCTGCCCATGGCCTGCAGCACTCCATGGGGTCATAAAGAATTGGACATGACTGAGCAACTGAACTGAACTGCAAATCACTGCAGACAGTAATTGCAGCAACGAAATTAAAAGATGCTTCCTTTTTGGAAGGAAATCTATGACAAATCTAAAGTATTAAAAAGCAAGAACATCACTTTGCTGGCAAAGATCCTTATAGTCAAAGCTATGGTTTTTCCAGTAATCATGTGCTGTTGTGAAAGCTGGACCATAAAGAAGGCTGAGTACCAAACAATCCATTCTTTTGAATTGTGGTGTTGGAGAAGACTCATGAGTGTCCCTTGAACAGAAAGGGCATCAATCAAATCAGTCATTCCTAAAGAAAATCAATGTGAAATATTCACTGGAAGGACTGATGCTGAAACTGAAGCTCCAATAATTTGGCCACCTGATGTGAAGAGCCAACCCTTTGGAAAAGACTCTGATGCTTGAAAGATTGAGGGCAAAAGGAGAAGAAGGCATCAGAGGGTGAAATGGTTAGATAGCATCACTGACTCAATGGACATGAATTGAGCCAACACAGGGAAATAATGAAGGACAGGGAAGACTGGCATATTGCAGTCCATTGGGTCACAAAGATCTGGACATGACTGAGCAACTGAACAACAACAACAGCTGATCATTTCAAGATTCAATATGTTTAATAAGAACACCATGAGACTCAAAAATAGGACATATCATTTTAAGGAAGTCCTTTTTCTCAAAAGTGTAGACACTACATTTAGAATCAAAGTTTAGATTGAAGGCTGAATTTGAGTTTTATAAAATAAACACCAATCTTCATTCACCTTTTTCTACTAAACCCAGCTCCTACAGGAATCAGCAACTTGAATAAGTTCACAGGAAAATGAAGCAAAGTTGCTTTGGCTAATGGTTTGTGAAAGAAGTAAATGCAGGGACTCATCTGAACCTTAGCTGTGTCAATTATGTAGATGAATAGGTAGCAGGCTATCTTTCAGAACACTATAAATGGTATTAGTGGACTAAGCAAAGAAAACTGGACTCCAGATGCTAGGTGATTTGCCAAGATTTTGATCAGAAGCACACACTTGCCAATTGGATTTAGCATGGATGTGTGGTATTTACATAAAAAAATTTAAACATTAATTTTATTCCTTGAAGTAAAAAGAAAATAATG
Organism: Cephalophus harveyi; assembly: GCA_006410635.1. Classification (NCBI taxonomy): domain Eukaryota; kingdom Metazoa; phylum Chordata; class Mammalia; order Artiodactyla; family Bovidae; genus Cephalophus; species Cephalophus harveyi. The sequence continues at coordinate 151,741 of SJYT01034905.1, read as the reverse complement.
CAAACAAAAGGTATAAATGAAATAATTACATGGACATAATTAAATAGGGTTTAATATATTTTTCTTTAACATTTATATTCTCAAAAACAGCAAATGGATTGGCAAAAGGATTCAAAAGATACAAATTCTAACAAATTCTGCATGTATCACCTTTTTTATCAAAAGTGCTAAATTCTATTTTGATTAATTATGTATGGACTAAATACTTCAGGTCTAATAATAGACATTTTTGCTTAATATTTTGAAAGGCAACAAAACAAAGAGCCCAAAGATTTTGCATCAGCTCTACCAAGTATTAGAACTTTGATTTGCAGTAATCTGTTTAACCATTTTTTGTCAGCATTTTCTCATCTATATAATGGGAAGTCAGTGAAATACTTATTAGATATCAGTTTAAGAATAAATGTCTCTTTTAACTGAAATAAATTTATTCATTTACAGAAGGTGACTTATTTGAGTTTTATAACAAAAGTCATCAAAAGATCACTGGTGTGGCATCAAAACAGAAAGTTCAAATTGGTCATGACGACAAGCTGAGCAACCTTGGGCAAATCATTAAGTTGATTTATGGGCTCAGACCTCTTCTAATGTTTCATGTTTCTCAGTCCATAGACAGAGACAATAAAAGCCCTCTCCCTCTTCAGCACACAAAAAGGCTTACTCAAAAGAGGAAAGACTATTTCCCAAACAGAGCATTCAGTGTGAAGTTGTATAATTTTGGTTGGTCTATATCAAGTCACCATAAAGGATTTTAAAAGCAACATTCATTTGAGTTATAAAAATTTCTTCAAAATGTAATTAAACTTCCCCACAAAACACACTTTATGCACCATTATACAAGAAAGTCACCATCTTGCAATAGCTTTTGGACGTTTAAGTTTCTAAATATTTCAAGGTGTGCTCAGTTTTCAATGACTTCCCTTGTGGCTCAGCTGGTAAAGAATTTGCCTGCAATGTGGGAGACCTGGGTTCAATCCCTGGGTTGGGAAGATCTCCTGGAGAAGGGAAAGGCTACCCACTCCAGTATTCTGGCCTGGAGAATTCTATAGACTGTATAGTCCATGGGGTCGCAAAGAGTCAGACATGACTGAGCAACTTTCACCTTCACTTTCAGTTTTGAATAGATGTGCTCATACCTTGTAATCCTTTATTTCTTGTTTGATCATGAAAAAAAGTCTCTATAAGATAACTGGATACATGAGACATTTGCATAAAAATTGCCATTACTACCTCAGGGTTAGAGTTTTAGGTTCCCACACTAACTCCAGCTGTCCTGTTAATCCACAAACCACCGGTCTTGGTTGCCAAGAGATAATTTAAGAAATGCTACAGCTAATGTTCACTTTTGATTCCCAGTTGGAGATTCATTAATGAACCCTTCTGCTTTCCAGCAAAACTTGTACCTGGGTCCTCTCTAGCTAAAATAAAGTAAATAAATGAATGAATAATAAATATGTACATAATGAACAATCTTGCCTTATTTCCTACTATCCTAAGAACAGAAAAATGCTCATTCATCTTGCTTCATCTCTGACTTTTATTTACTCTGCAGATACAATACAAGGGAGGACTGAGGATCTTCTTTCTTTATAAGAAGGGTTAGACTATGTGTCTAACAGCGACCAGAGGTTTTGCTGAGACAGTGCTCTAGAAAACACTCACTTGTGAGATATAAGTGCAATTAAACATCATCCAGAGAAAAATATGTCAAATTTAATAAAATATGAAAATTGATGTCTATACCATTATAGGCATGACCTTACTCAAAACTATTGATTTATAAATAAGTAAAACTTAGAACTGTAGTATCTTTTTTCCCTTTTCATACTGTTCACGGGGTTCCCAAGGCAAGAAGTTCAAGAAGCAACACTTGGAACTGGACATGGAACAGATTGGTTCAAAATTGGAAAAGGAGTACATCAAGGCTGTATAATATCACCCTGCTTATTTAACTTCTATGCAGAGTACGTCATGTGAAATCCAGGACTGGATAAAGCACAAGCTGGAATCATGGCTGACCTCAGATATGCAGATGGCAACACCGTTATGGCAGAAAGTGAAGAAGAACTGAAGAGCCTCTTGATGAAAGAGAAAAGTGAAAAGCTGACTTAAAACTCAACATTCAAAAAACTAAGATTATGATATTCAGTTCCATCACTTCATGGCAAATACATGGGGAAACAGTGGAAACAGTGAGAGACTATATTCTTGGGCTCCAAAACCACTGCAGATGGTGACATCAGCTGTGAAATTAAAACACACTTGTTCCTTGGAAGAAAAGCTATGATCAGCCTAGACAGCATATTAAAAGTAGAGACATTACTTTGCCAACAAAGGTCTGTATAGTCAAATCTATGGTTTTTCTAGTAATCACATGTGGATGCAAGAACTGAACCATTAAAAAGGCTGAGCATTGAAGAATTGATGCTCTTGAACCGTGGTGTTTGAGAAGACTCTCAAGAGTCCCTTGGACAGCAAGGAGATCCAACCAGTCAATCCTAAAGGAGTCGTTAATACTCATTGGAAGGACTAATGCTGAAGCTGAAACTCCAATTCTTTGGCCACCCGACACAAAGAACTAACTCATTGAAAAAGACCCTGATGATGGGAAAGATTGAAGGCAGGAGTAGATGTGGATGACAGAGGATGAGATGGTTGGATTGCATCACCTACTTGATGGACATGAGTTTGAGCAAGCTCCAGGAATTGTCCTTGATGGACAAGGAAGCCTGGTGTGCTGCAGATCATGGGATCACAAAGAGTCAGACATGACTGAATGACTGAAATGAACTGAACCGAACCCTTCAGGGGAGGATTGCATAATATTCATTTCTATCTCCCCAATAAGCAACAACCTAGAATATAGAAGAACAGATTTTGCAAACTGTGGATAATCCATTGGTGAGCTGTAAAATTATTTTGGTGAATCCTGACTAGTAAACAGATTAAGGAAAAGGAAAAAAAAAAGAAGGATGAGAAGAAATAGATAGACAGATAGGGATAGGAGAGCATAAGTCAGAATGTCAGAAAGTCAACATGCTCTCAATACCATAATCTTCAGCTTTTTCTTCCTCTTCTGAGGACAAATTATATAGATTGACTTATCCTTTCAAAATATGTATGTTGAAAACCTGCACAAGATGATGGTATTAGAAGGTGGGAACTTTATAGGTGATTAGATCATGAGGGCATTTCCCTCTTGAAAAGGATTAGTGCTCTTAAAAAGAAAGTGGAGTTGCTCAGTCCTGTCTGACTCTTTGAGACCCCATGGACTGTAGCCTGCCAGGCTCCTCCATCCATGGAATTTTCAAGGAAAGAATATTGGAATGGGTTGCTATTTCTTTCTCCACGGTAGCTTCCAAACCCAGGGATCAAACCCAGGTATCCTGCATTGCAGGCAGATTCTTCACCATCTGAGCCACCAAGTCAGTACACTCTTATAAAAGAACTCTCTAATCTGTTCTACCATGTGAAGACACTGTAAGAAAACATCATGTATGAACCAGAAAGTGGACTCTCACTAGATCCTGAATCTATAGGTAGCTTTGGGAAATAAATGCCTGCTGTTCATAAGTAACCCAGTTTATGATTTTTTTTTTTAATACCAGCCGGAATAGACTAAGAAAAAGATGAGTCATTACATGATTCCCCTAGGCATTCTTCTGTTCCACATGACAAGCACAAAAGTAGTTTTAATCTAGTGGATTGGCTAGTCTGACAGAGCTAAAATTACTGGGTTCATGGATCTGGTACTTTGTTGAAGATGGCTATAAAGGATTCAGCTGGAACTGTTGACTAGGCAGCCTACATATAGATTTTCTGGTACAACAGTTTGGGAATAAATAAAGATATTTCAAAACAAAAACTGAGAGAGTTTATTTTTAGCAGACATGCCTTGTAATAAATGCTATAAGATGTTCTTGAAGCTGAAAGCAAGTGACACTGGGTGGTAAGTTGAATGTACACACCAAAAAAAAAAAAAAAACCAATGAAAAAGAAAATTATGCGATCATGAAGAAGCAAAACTACATAATTCTTCTTTTTTCTATGAACTAATTTTACAAAAATATAAAGAAATATGTATATAATATTATTGATGTGCTTGTAATATATGGAAATGTCACATATTTAATAATAACAGCACAAAGTTGATGGGTAGGAAGAAAGCTGTCATGAAAGAAAGAATTAGCTCTATATGGTTAATCAACTCCATAGGAACAAATAGAAAGAAACAAATATGATAAATAAGGAATTTATATTATAATAACCTCCCAAAACATATATTTGCTCCTTTTTCTTTTTGTCATTTTAAATAGATATAAAATAGATGTGTATAAGAGACAGTAAGAAGGGAATGACAGAGGACAAGATGGTTGGACGGCATCACCGACTCAATGGACATGAGTTTGAGCAAGCTCCAGGTGATGGTGAAGGACAGGGAAATCTGGTGTGCTGCAGCCCATGGAGTCACAAAGCATAAGACATGACTGAGTGACTGAGCAACAACAAATCTCCTTTAGATGTGTATAAGAGACAGACATATATTTGCTCCTTTTTCTTTTTGTCATTTTAAATAGATATAAAATTATGGAGTGTAAGAATTATAAAATCGATCCTATCCACATAAAAAGGAGAGGAACATGGGGATATATGAGTGACATTTCTCTAATTCACTAAAATTGTCAATAAAACCTCAATTTTGATAAGCTAAAAAATCTAAGGTAACCCTTATAGCAATAGCTAAAATAAAAAAAACTTTAAAAAGAGCAAACATTAATAATGGAATTAAAATACTACACTAGCAAACATTCATTTACTACAAAAGAAGGCAAGAAAGGAGATTTGTTGTTGCTCAGTCACTCAGTCATGTCTTATGCTTTGTGACTCCATGGGCTGCAGCACACCAGATTTCCCTGTCCTTCACCATCACCTGGAGCTTGCTCAAACTCATGTCCATTGAGTCGGTGATGCCGTCCAACCATCTTGTCCTCTGTCATTCCCTTCTTTTCCTGTCTTCTATCTTTCCCAGTGTTAGGGTCTTTTCCAATGAGTTGGCTCTTCACATCAAGTGGCCAAAATATTGGAGCTTCAGCTTATAGAAAGAAATAAAAAGCATTCATATACTAGAGGAAAGTAAAGTAAAAAGATAAAGGCAGGAATAAATCAAATCGTATCAATTAAACATTGATGATGAATTACTTAAGCAATGTAATCAAAAAGCAGGGAAGTGGGAGGCAAATTCCTGGCTGGACACAGCAGAGTTCATTTTCACTGTGCCATGAGGCAAAGCTGACTCCAGGATGGCTGGGAAGTCTGACAGGGAAGGTGGATCTGAGGGGCTCCCCACTTTTTAGCTCATCCACCTTCAGTGATACAACCCCTGGGTTGATTCAACCAGCATGCTGGTTGAATCCTGGGTCTGAGGGAGCAGACAATTACTATTCTCTCCCCTGTCATGATGCCCTCCTTTGTGGGGACTCTCCTGTAAGAGTGTTCCTCAGCAAGAGGGTGCCCATCATAAATAACAACAGCAAAAATGCAGAGAATGTAAGACTGAAAAAAATATGATCCAGTTGTATGCTGTCTACAGGGAAAATATTAGATTCAATGATACAAATAGGTTAAAACTGAAAATATGGAAAAAAGATATGTAAAGCACAACTGTGAGAATGTTGGAAGTGGTTATATTAATATCATAAAAAATAGACTTTAGGGCAGAAAGAAATTACTAGATTTAAAGATGGGTATTTTACAAAAATAAGAAAAAAATCACGAGAAAGATATAACAATTAAAAATATATTTGCCTGTTACTCCAGGTATTTCTTGATTTCCTACTTTTGCATTCCAGAGGCAGATGATATACCAACTGAGCTATGAAGGAAGCCCCTTGTAATGAAAAGGGCATCTTTTTTGGGTGATAGTTCTAGAAGGTCTTTTAGGTCTTCATAGCACTGTTCAACTTCAGCTTCTTCAGCGTTACGATTGGGGCATAGACGTGGATTATGGTGATATTAAATGGTTTGCCTTGGAAACAAACAGAGACCATTCTGTCGTTTTTGAGATTGCATCCAAGTACTGCATTTTGGACTGTTGTTGACTATGATGGCTACTCCAATTCTTCTAAGGGATTCTTGCCCACAGTAGTAGATATAATGGTCATCTGAGTTAAATTCACCCATTCCAGTCCATTTTAGTTTGCTGATTCCTAAAATGTCCTGTTCACTCTTGCCATCTCCTGTTTGACCACTTCCAATTTGCCTTGATTCATGAACCTAACATTTCATGTTCCTATGCAATGTTGTTCTTTACAACATCAGACTTTACTTCCATCACCAGTCACATCCACAACTGAGTGTTGTTTTGCTGTGTTGGAGGTAATGAAGATAATGGTGACCTCCTTCAAAAGATCCCATGTAGGCACTGCAGCACTCATATCACATGCTAGCAAAGGAATGCTCAAAATTCTCCAAGCCAGGTTTCAACAGTATGTGAACCGTGAACTTCCAGCTGTTCAAGCTGGATTTAGAAAAGGCAAAAGAACAAGAAATCAAATTGCCAACATCCGTTGGATCATCAAAAAAGCAAAAGAGTTCCAGATAAGAATCTACTTCTGCTTTACTGATTATGGCAAAGCCTTTCACTGTGTGGATCACAACAAACTCTGGAAAATTCTTAAAGAGATGGGAATACCAGACCACCTGACCTGCCTCCTGAGAAATCTGTATGCAGATCAAGAAGCAAGAGTTAGAACTGGACATAGAATAACAGACTGGTTCCAAATTGGGAAAGGAGTATGTCAAGACTGTATACTGTCTCCCTGATTATTTAACTTATATGCAGAGTGTATCATGAGAAATGCCAGGCTGGATGAAGCACAAGCTGGAATCAACATTGCTGAGAGAAATATCAATAACCTCAGATATGCATATGACACCACACTTATGGAAAAAAGTGAAGAACTAAGTAGTCTCCTCATGAAACTGAAAGATGAGAGTGAAAAGTTGGCTTAAAACTCAGCATTCAGAAAAAGAAGATGATGGGATCTAGTCCCATCACTTCATGGCAAATAGATGGGGAAAAAGTGGAAACAGTGATAGACTTTATTTTTTATGGCTCCAAAATCACTGCAGAGGGTGACTGCAGCCAGGAAATTAAAAGATGCTTGCTCCATGGAAGAAAAGTTATGACTAACCTAGACAGCATATTAAAAAGTAGAGACACTGTTTTGCCAAAAAAAGTCTGTATTGTTAAAGCTTTGCTTTTTCCAGTAGTCATGTATGGATATGAGAGTTGGACTACAAAGAAAGCTGAGTGCCAAATAATTGATGCTATTGAACTGTGGTGTTGGAGAAGACTCTTGAGAGTACCTTGGATAGCAAGAAGCTCTAACCAGTCAATCCTAAAGGAAATCAGTCACAAATATTCATTGCAAGGACTGATGCTGAAACTCCAATACTTTGGCCACCTGATGCAAAGAACTGACTCATTTGAAAAGATCCTGATGTTGGGAATGACTGAGGGTGGGAAGAGAAGGGAATGACAGAAGAAGAGATGGTTTGATGGCGTCACTGACTCAATGGATACGAGTTTGAGTAAGCTCTGGGCATTGGTGATGGACAGTGAAACCTGATGTACTGCAGTCCATTGGGTTGCAAAGAGTCAGACATGACTGAGTGGCTGAACTGAACTGAACTCTACCACCTAACACAGAGTCCAAAATGCATGAAGCAAAACTAAAAAATTTAATGAAGAAACAAACAATTCAGCAACAATAGTTCAAAACTTGAATAACTCACATACAGCAATGGATTGAATAACTAAACAGGAGTTCACAAGAAAGTAAAACATAAGAAAATTTCAAAAATACTTAAAAAATAAAAGAAGACATTTGCATGTCATATATCTGGTATCACATTTGTATTTAGAAAATATAAAAAATACTTAGAATTTAATAATGAAACATAATTTTAAAATGGGTAGAGTATCTGAATAGATATTTTTCCACAGAAGATATACAAATGGCCATAAGCACGTGGAATTTATTCAACATCATTAGTCATTAGGAAAGTACAAAGCAAAGTCTCAAGAAGATACTATTCACAAGTAAAAAAGCAAACAATAATAAGTGCTGCAAAGGAAGCAGAAAATTTAATAATCCATACACTTGTGATGGGAATGTAAAACAGGGCAGTTGATTTAGAGCACAGTTTTATAGTTCCTCTAAATGTTTAACAAAAAGTTGCCAGGTGATCCCAAAATTTCACTCCTAGGTATGCTGCTGCTGCTAAGTCGCTTCAGTCATGTCCGACTGTGTGTGACCCCATAAATGGCAGCCCACCAGGCTCCCCCGTGCCTGGGATTCTCCAGGCAAGAACCCTGGAGTGGGTTGCCATTTCCTTCTCCAGTGCGTGAAAGTGAAAACTGAAAGTGAGTTTGCTCACTTGTGCTTGACTCTTGGCGACCCCATGGACTGAAGCCTGCCAGGTTCCTCCATCCATGGGAGTTTCCAGGCAAGAGTACTGGAGTGGGGTGCCATTGCCTTCTCTGACTCCTAGGTATACATGAAAGCTAAATGAACACATATGTCCACACAAAATTTTACACAGATTTTTTTAGTTCTATTTATAATAGCCAAAATGTGTCAATAATTCAAGCATCTATCAATTGAGAAATAAGTGCATACAGTGTTTCTTATCTGTGTAATAAAACGTTCTTTGACATAACAAAATGTGCTCTGATATATAATATGGCATATATGAACTTTTGTAAACATTATGCTAGATTAAAGAAACCAGTCACACAAAAACATTCTCTCTCCCAATTTATAGTAAATATCCAGAACAGGCAAATACATAGACAGCTGAAATAGATTAGTGATTGTCAAATTATGGTGAAAGGGACCAAGTAAAGTGTGGAATGTCAATAATAAGGGGGATCACATTTTGAGAAATTAGTTTTTCTTGAAGAAGAATAAACCCGAATTTTAATCTAAGCAGAAAAACTGAAGGTATTCTACCATTCTATATTCCCATACATATTTGGAGCAATACTCTTCATTTTTTAAAAGAGAATAATAAGTAACATTTACATATGAGTAATAGAGAATATTTTGAATACTGTTTGTTCACTTACAACAAAGAACTACAGACTGTGTTCTCTTAAGAAGCAGTCTAGCAAGAAGTTTCTGCTGCCAGTAACAAAGCTGCTACAGCTGATATCTGTATAGAGAATTGTAAAGCCATTGGCTTTCCCCAATTTTTGTTAATTCACATAAACTGGTCTCTTAGGTATAGCAAATTTAAAAACTAACTTCTGCCACTCAGCTCAATTGAAAATTTTTCAACTCAAAAGAATATACCTTTTTATAAAAACTGTAAATATATTCTTGAGAAAATATTTTGTATGCATTTAACACCTCCCTTTCTTCCACTTTCCTCCATTTTCCGTTAAACCTGCAAATACCATCTCAAATTTATTTTAATGACTTCATAAGTGAAATGGACTGAGAAAATGATTTTTCAATCTTACTGAGAAATGTGTATTAAAACAAATTAATTGCAAAGCCAAGAAAATTACTGTAATTTTATTTGATTGCTAACTAATGATAGAATGTGTTTCATAACTTCAGTTCAGTTCAGTTGCTCAGTCATGTCCGACTCTTTGCGAACCCATGAATCGCAGCACGCCAGGCCTTCCTGTCCATCACCAACTCCCGGAGGTCACTCAGACTCACGTCCATCGAGTCCTTGATGCCATCCAGCCATCCCATCCTCGATCGT
>SJYT01034905.1:96578-141868 GCA_006410635.1 Cephalophus harveyi | reverse complement strand
TCCTTTTCCTATTTGGAACCAGTCTGTTGTTCCATGTCCAGTCCTAACTGTTGCTTCCTGACCTGCATACAGATTTCTCAAGAGGCAGGTTAGGTGGTCTGGTATTCCCATCTCTTTCAGAATTTTCCACAGTTTGAATGGCCAAAAATTTGATTTCAATATTTGAAAATACCTTAGTGAATTTTAGAATAGCTTGGTCTATAATTTATATGTTTAGCCTCCTCTTTTAATTTTCTACTTTCTGTAGATAAATTTTCATGAAGGCCATTGTCAGAGGGGATTATCAAAGCAGCAGACTGGCACGGGCACTCCATAATTTGATGTTCAGGGATACTGACAGCGTGGACCAACAGAGGTAAGTTTGTTGACCATAATCGTTTGTTTGCTTGTTTTGGTTTTGTTTTGCTTTATATTTATGCCTCTACCAATAAAAAGAATAAGAATATGCCATGTGTTAAATGACATTAAAAAATAAAGACTTATTTGCAGCCCTGCTACCCTGACCCAAAGAATATTCCAGATATTGTTTCACTCACTGCCTCATCCACAATGAAACTTTACAGTAGTTTTCTTTCTTTCTTTCTTTTTTTTTTTTTTTACTTTTTATGTTGACAAGTATCTTATTGATAAAATAGTTGCACCAGTCAGAGATATATTGAACTAATTCTATAAATTTATTCTATCAACCCTGGGATTTCTTTGGAAGGAATGATGCTAAAGCTGAAACTCCAGTACTTTGGCCACCTCATGTGAAGAGTTGACTCATTGGAAAAGACTCTGATGCTGGGAGGGATTGGGGGCAGGAGGAGAAGGGGACGACAAAGGATGAGATGGCTGGATGGCATCAGGGACGCAATGGACGTGAGTCTGAGTGAACTCTGGGAGATGGTGATGAACAGGGAGGCCTGGCATGCTGCGATTCATGGGGTCGCAAAGAGTCGGACATGACTGAGCGACTGAACTGAACTGAACTGATAAACAAAATATAGTTTATGCGATGTTCCCAAACATTACCTGTAGAACATCTTTTAAGATACAGTCTTCATACTTATGACTTATAGAAATAAATTTTCTCTATCTTAATATATTCATATGTTAAATTAATTCTATCTTGATTAATAAGCTTCACTATTACATACTTACAATTTCCCATAAAAAAAACGCAGTTGTCCAAAATTTTACTTAACTCTATTTAAGCTGAAAAAGTCACTAATATACTTTCCTTAAGAAGTACATTGGTCAGAAATTGGTCCAAGTTCTCATTTCAGGTAATGAGATACCTAAGAAGAGGTCATTTTCTTATATACCAGAGACATCAAAACTAATTTTAATGATCACCATAAACCTTCCTCTTGGATCTTTCAGATTCTTAACTTTAAAATTAATGATAATAATAACAAGAGTAACTCACTTATTATGTGTCAAATACCATTTCAAGAACCTGAGACCATCTTATTTAATCCTCATGATGTCTCTCAGAAAGTAGTGATGATATGGTACATTTTTCACTAGAGATTGAGGCTTAGGTATGTGAAGAAGATTGTTCATGGTAGAGTGCAGCAGAGAGGGAATTCATGCCAATTTCCGGTTTTTCATCCACTGCACTATTCAGAGAATGAAATCTCATCTAACTTTAGAAGCCCCTGAAAGTTACAGAGATATCACCCAATGGTGGCATCTTAGACTGTGACAAACTGTGCAGGAAGAAGACGACATTTGGGTGAAGCCCCCTCACTCATACTTAATCAATGACTGCACATGGTTCTGTGCACTTAGACCAGCTCCCCTAAGATGTCATCTAGGAGTCTTCACTTCTCACCTGTGAACTCTGTGAACTTGAAGAGACCATATGACCTTGAGAAGGCAGAAGCAAAGAGCACCTGTCAATCATCCCTGCTATTGCTAGTCTTTCATATCAAGAACCCACAGAGAAATCTATCATTCTGTTGTAATATTGGGAATCCTTGTAATACCTGGTAAATTTATTCTCTTAATTCATGGCAAGGCAATGTCACTGCAATACCAGAGCCTGAAAGAGTGACATGTTGAAAAGAAGACACTATAGTGAATTCATGCCAATTTCCGGTTTTTCATCCACTGCACTATTCAGAGAATGAAATCTCATCTAACTTTAGAAGCCCCTGAAAGTTACAGAGATATCACCCAATGGTGGCATCTTAGACTGTGACAAACTGTGCAGGAAGAAGACGACATTTGGGTGAAGCCCCCTCACTCATACTTAATCAATGACTGCACATGGTTCTGTGCACTTAGACCAGCTCCCCTAAGATGTCATCTAGGAGTCTTCACTTCTCACCTGTGAACTCTGTGAACTTGAAGAGACCATATGACCTTGAGAAGGCAGAAGCAAAGAGCACCTGTCAATCATCCCTGCTATTGCTAGTCTTTCATATCAAGAACCCACAGAGAAATCTATCATTCTGTTGTAATATTGGGAATCCTTGTAATACCTGGTAAATTTATTCTCTTAATTCATGGCAAGGCAATGTCACTGCAATACCAGAGCCTGAAAGAGTGACATGTTGAAAAGAAGACACTATAGAATAAACCTATGATTTAATGGAAGTCACATATTACAATGGAATGATGCTGAAGCTGAAACTCCAGTACTTTGGCCACCTCATGCGAAGAGTTGACTCATTGGAAAAGACTCTGATGCTGGGAGGAATTGAGGACAGGAGGAGAAGAGAACAGCAGAGGATGAGATGGCTGGATGGCATCACTGACTCAATGGACGTGAGTTTGAGTGAACTCCGGGAGTTGGTGATGGACAGGGAGGCCTGGCGAGCTGCAATTCATGGGGTCACAAAGAGTCGGACACGACTGAGCGACTGAACTGAACTGAACTGATAAAGAATATTCAGTAGTGGAAAGAACATGAATCATTTGAGAACAGGACTTTAACTTCTGTTTGGTCACACACCAGGCTCATGATCATGGGAAATCGTCTGAGCCTCAGTTTCCTCATCTGTACAATAGGGATTATAATAATAATGCTACACCCACGCTTGTTAGGAATGTGATATGACCTAATGGAAAAAATGAAAGTGAAATTGCTAGTCTCTTAGTTCAGTTGTATCTGATTCTTTGCGACCCCAGGGACTGTAGCTTGCCTCCAGAAGCCTCTGTACATGAAATTCTCCAGTCAAGAATACTGGAGTAAGTTGCATGCCATCTCCAGGAGATCTTCCCTACCCAGCGATTGAATCTGTGTCTCCTGCACTGCAAGCAGATTCTTTACCATCTGAGTCACCAGGGAAGCCCAGTACATAGTGCATGACTAAGATGCTCTGCTTATATTAGTTTTATTCTATCCCATTCACCCATAATATGCATAAATATGTTAATATCCTTTGGAGAGCAGGGCTTATGCATATGGATTGAGATCCATTATTCAAAAGAGAGGTAGAATAATGAAGTGAGGTACAAAGGCTTAGTATAAGAAAGGTCTTGAATAGAGTTTCTGTGTCCTGTCTCTTATACGTTACAAGGCCCTTTATTCACTGTAACAAAATTTATGATTCTTTGTTGCATATATTATTCCTATCAAGGCTGTATTTTCATAAGATTCCAAGATAATAAATGCAAATGTTTCAATAATGCCTGCTACATATTATTCTAGTAGTTCAGTTAGGTTCTCAACAAATGCTGGTTATTTTAATTAACTATCTCAAGAATACAGAAAATAGAATTATTGTACTTTGATAGAAGTAGAAATGGATTTATGCTAGAAATAAGACAGACTAAGCATTGAAGAATTTTTAGCATTTTGCCTGATACAGAAGAATAAAATAATATTGGTAAGAGGAAAAGCCTGTAAAAATGTTCATGCTAGTCAGGCTTCCTGGAGACACAGAACCAACAGGCTAGATGGATACATAGATAGATACATAGATAGACAGACAGATAGATAGATAGATAGAGATTCTGCGGAATTAGAGTTCATATAATTATGTAGGTTGAAAAGCCCCACACTTTGTGTTTGGCAAAATGGAGATATAAGCCCCATTCTATAGTTCTTATCTGAGTCCATACTCATGACAACCAGGGGAGCTGGTGTTATAAATTTCTGTCTGAAAGCTGGGATGCTCAAAGTATGAGAAGAGCCAATTTTTTTATTTCAAGTACAAAGGCTGGAAAAGATTATATCTTAGCTCAAACAGTCCAGGAGAAGGTGTTCTTTCTTAATCAGCTTTTCTGTTCTTTTCAGGTCTTTGACTGGATGCAAACCAAACCCATCAGAGAAGACAATCTGCTTTACTAACTCCGCCAATTCATGGTTGAAAAGCCCCACACTTTGTGTTTGGCAAAATGGAGATATAAGCCCCATTCTATAGTTCTTATCTGAGTCCATACTCATGACAACCAGGGGAGCTGGTGTTATAAATTTCTGTCTGAAAGCTGGGATGCTCAAAGTATGAGAAGAGCCAATTTTTTTATTTCAAGTACAAAGGCTGGAAAAGATTATATCTTAGCTCAAACAGTCCAGGAGAAGGTGTTCTTTCTTAATCAGCTTTTCTGTTCTTTTCAGGTCTTTGACTGGATGCAAACCAAACCCATCAGAGAAGACAATCTGCTTTACTAACTCCGCCAATTCAAATGTTAATCTCCTTTGGAATTACCTTCACAGACACAACCAGAATAATGTTTGATCAAATATCTGGATACTTCATAAATGGGTCAAGCTTACCCATAAAATTAGACATCATATCTTCAAATCCTTTGCGTATCACTACTGTCTCTAAAAACCTAGGGCTATATTTGTTTTATTCGTTTTAATTTTCAAATGCAAAATGCTCCCACGGGGCTGTCAGCTCCATGGGTGTGCAGGGGCTGACATACCAGCTTGTGAAAACTGATTGTTAAACTTTCAAGAATTTTGTGGGCTAGTTGTTCATTTATTGGTAGGTTGAACTTGATCATAGTCAGTGTATTTATACTACAGAATTTGGCAAACACTGGAAATCAGATCTGCTTAAAAAAAAGAAAAGAAACGGAAAGATAATTATTAAACTTTATAACACTGCTATGATGTCTAAGGATCAGTGAAAAATGAAGATTTTTATGCAATATTTAAGATTTATTAAAGTTTTCAAATGTCCCATTTTGTTCAATATGTGATTTTATAATACATGACTTACTCATTTATATTTCTTGTGAACATATATATCATTATTATTGCTATTATTGGAAAAATTACAAAAAGATTCATTTTACCATGGAGGCCTAAATTAAATAAATGTTCTACCTGGCCAGACATGGATCACAGTCAGTAGATGTCACAATGTAGGTTCATCTTGATAAAATGATTTAGCTTCCCTGCTCACAACCACATTTCTTCTTCTAAAAGTAATTTAAATCAAAGTCAATCTTTAGTTGCAACTTTGCATGAAGCAGGTACGTATGCTCAATTCAGTCCTTCAAAATGGTGTTTTTTGCAACCTCATATTCTCAAATAATTTTTAATGGGCACTTTCCTGCTTGTTTGAAGACTAGAATAAACTTGTCCTAAAATCAGGATGGCCATGTGACATTATTCAAGTGAGCTTGGATTAGGAATCGGGTGTTAGATAGTCTGGATCCAAATTGTAACTCTGCCACTAACTTTCTGAGTGATCTTGAACAGCTCTGCTTTTTACAAAATAACAAGCTATATTATATATAGCCATATTTCAGAATCATCTAAAACTTTCTTAAGGGAAAAAGATAGCAGCCTAAAACCTAAGCCTCTATCCTACATTCTCCTACCCTGGACACCAGTGGCAGCTACTGAGTAGAATTCTTTTGTCTGAAACTGTGCATGCACATACAAACATGCACATATGTATGTACACACATAGATGTTTGGATAGAAAAGAATAAAGAGGAGGGAGAAAGAAATAGAAAGAGAAAGAAAGAGACTTGTCTTATCATTTACTCAATTTAATTATTTCCAAAATTTTTTCATCTATACCTCTAAACACTTGTCTAGTATATTTTGAATTAAATCTCAATTGCCATATTATTTTTTCTATAAATATTTTAGTGTGTGCACACAAATTAAAGTTCATAAAGATGTCACACGAGATCTACCTGTAGTGTGACAATGTGGGGGTTCCATTAATTCACTCTTCATCAAACACAGTAAAAATTATTACCAAATAAGGTCTTTGAAAAGGAAGGTCTTAAGGATAAACAGTGAATAAACAGCCATTCTAGAGCATTGGCAAAAATTTGGTAAGAAAGATGAACATTTGGATGAGGATTTCTTTCTCCCTCTCCTCTCCAATCCAGTGAGATGCCATTCTTGGTTACTTTATTATTATTATTATTTCTAGGTTGCTTTAGCTAGTAACTCAAGGCTCCTTCTCCAGTTGTCTCTCAGTCAGAGAACTTCATTCCTGGTAGGGGCAGGATGTCAGTGCTTCTCATCCAAGGTCCAGCTTCCTATTGTTGAAGCTAAGCCCTTAAATTATAAGCCTCATTAGACACAGCATAGTAAGAAGACCTGTGTCTTAATCATCCTTGTATTTCATCATGAGACAGTGGTTTTATGCCAGGAGAAGCAAACTGAAAGGATCTTTTTCTAACCTGCCTCCTAGACCAGAGTTGTCACTCAGAGAGAAGCTTGCCATTGTACCTACACCTTACACCATAGTTCTGGTTTAGAGATTTTGACTGGAGAGGGAAGATGTAAAACAGAGAACTCTTTAAAAAAATATTGAAGTATAGTTAATTTACAATGATGGATCAAATTATGTTATATAGCAAAATGACTCAGTTATGTGCATGTTTGCATGTGTATAATAATAATCTCTATCGAGAAGACACAACAATTATAAATATGTGTGCTCAATAACAAAGAAGCAAAAAATTGGGTTGGCCAAAAATTTTCCATAAAATTTTATGGAAAAACCCAAATGAACATTTTGGCCAACCCAAAATAAAACTGACAGAAATCAAGGGAGATACAGAAAACAGTTATTCTTCAAGCCTACAATATTCCACTTTTAATAGATTGAACAATAAACAGAAGATAAACAAGAAAATAGACTTCAAAAATGCTATACACCAACTAGGGGCTTCCCTGGTGGCTCAGAGTTTAAAGCATCTGCCTCTGATGCGGGAGGCACGGGTTCGATCCCTGGGTCGGGAAGATCCCCTGGAGAAGGAAATGGCAATCCACTCCAGTATTCTTGCCTGGAGAATCCCATGGAGAGAGAAGCCTAGTAGGTTACAATCCACGGGGTCGCAAAGAGTCAGACACGACTGAGCGACTTCACCTCACCTCATACACCAACTAGAATGAATAGGCATCTATAGAACACTTCCCACAACAAAACATTCAATTTTTTCATGTTTGTGGCAACTTTTCCAAGATGGATCATATGCCAGGCTATAAAAAAACTTCAATAAATTAGAAATGATAGAAATATTACAAAGTACATATTCTGACTAAAATGAAATAAAATAAAGATAGGGTGGGGAAAGAAGTGGGAGGGTTCAGGATGGAGAGGACACATGTATATCTAAGGCCGATTTATATTGATGTATGGCAAAACTGTAAAGTAATTATCTTCCAATTAAAATAATTAATTTAAAAAATAAACAGCAGGGAAATTATAGAGACCAAAAACACATGAAAATTAAACAATTTTCATTTGAAAATTAGAAATCACCTAACAGACAAAGACTCAGAAAATACTATTAGATGAAAGAAAAAGAAGAGATAGCATAGCATTTGTTATGCATCTGAAGCAGTCCCTAGAGGCAAATTTATCTATCCAAATATCAACACTAAGATAGAAAAAAAGATCTGTTAAAAACCAGTTTTAGGGAAGAGGTTAACTAAGTTAGGAATTTGATAAGCTGTCTTAGTTCAGAGGACTAAGTCAAGAAATAGAAGAACAATGAACAGGTTACACAGGAAAGAATCAGTATCCACTGGTCCAAGCCAGGACAAGGGGCATGGGTAATATATACTTCCTATATAATAAATAAATAAATACTGTTTTTAACTATATAAAATGAATAGAATAAAATATAACACATGAAATTGGAAAAATAAAATTTAGAAAGCACTGTGGAGATGCATACAAAAGTGCCACTAGCTCTGGCTTCAGGTAAAGAACAATAAATATAAACATGTTCAGGACTTTCTAAATATATACAGTGAGCCATGAGGTCTAACTTCCTCAGGGAAGCCTCTTGATTCTGGCCTAAGTTGGACATCAGTTGCTTTTCTCACTATCCATTTTATTGTTCTTATTTCCTTACTAGAGTCACATGTTTTATACCAGTTTCTTTGACTTTATCAAATTCTGCTTAGCTTTTCTTGCATGGTTTCGTATATCCATGGATAGATAAACTGGTGACTCACTTTTTCAAGAAAACTTTCAAGTTCTATTCCTGTCTCCCTATCACTTTTGTTCATGAATCTGACCAGGTATTCCTGGTCCTGAAAGGATATTAACAAACTCCTGAGAGTTAGTCACATTTAAGTTTGGTTATTCTAACAGGACACAGTTCAGTTCAGTTCAGTTCAGTTGCTCAGTAGTGTCCGACTCTTTGTGACCCCATGAACTGCAGCACGCCAGGCCTCCCTGTCCATAACCAACTCCTGGAGTCCACCCAAACCCATATTCATCGAGTGGATGATGCCATCTTATCCTCTGTTGTCCTCTTCTCCTCCTGCCCTCAATCTTCCCCAGCATCAGGGTCTTTTTCAATGAATCAGCTCTTCACATCAGGTGGCCAAAGTATTGGAGTTTCAGCTTCAACATCAGTCCTTCCAATGAACACCCAGGACTGATTGATCTCCCTTAGGATGGACTGGTTGGATCTCCTTGCAGCCCAAGGGACTCTCAAGAGTCTTCTCTAACACCACAGTTCAAAAGCATCAATTCTTCAGTGCTCAGCTTTCTTTATAGTCCAACTCTTACATCCATACATGACCACTGGAAAAACCATAGCCTTGACTAGACGGAACTTTATTGACAAAGTAATGTCTCTGCTTTCTAATATCCTGTCTAGGTTGCTCATACTTTCCTTCCAAGGAGTAAACATCTTTTAATGTCATGGCTGCTATCACCATCTGCAGTGATTTTGGAGCTCAGAAAAATAAAGTCAGCCACTGTTTCCACTGTTTCCCCATCTATCTGCCATGAAGTGATGGAACTGGATGCCATGATCTTAGTTTTCTGAATGTTGAGTGAATAGACTATTAAGGATATGAGGTGGTTAAATAGCTACTATTTACTGAAGGTTTACCATGTCCCAGGTACTGTTTCCCAGGTGGTACTAGTGGTAAAGTTTCCACATACCAATCCAGGAGATATAGGAGTTGTGGGTTTAATCCCTGGGTTGGGAAGACTCCCTGGAGGAGAGCATGGCAACCCACTTCAGTATTATTTCCTGGAGAATACCATGGAGAGGAGTCTGGTGGGCTATGTATGGTCCACAGTGTTGCAAAGAGTTGGACATGACTGAAGCGACTTACGACCACATAGATACTGTTTAGCTATCACATTGATAGTCAAAGAACTCTAAAAGGTATCAGTGATCAATTTTAAAAATTTATCTTTTTATTGGACTATAATTCCTTTACAATATTGTGGTAGTTTCTGTTCTACAATAAAGTGAATCAGCTATATGTATACATATATCCCCTCTGTCTTGAACTTACCCACTGACCCCTCCATCCCTCCCCTATGAGTCATCATAGAGCACAGAGTTGAGCTCCCTGTGCTACACAACAGCTTTTCACTAGCTTATATTTTACACATGATAGTGTATATATGAAAGCCCTACTCTCCCAATTCATTCATTGCTCAAATTTTAGATGAGAAAGCTGAGACTTACAGAGACCAAATGACTTGGTCAGGTCATAGCTACAAAATAGATAATGACTATACCTGGATCTTTGCTTTCTCCTGAACCTTTCAAATCACTTAAGAATCTTTTCTAAGCAACTCCAGTAGAGAAATGCCAACTATACATACTCTGAGATTTTCTAATTTAGCAGACTGAAGAGGATATCCCCTGAGAAGAAAATCACTACAAATGAATTCATTTTCCCATGTGACTGTTTAAGAACTATCCATCAGGTTTTTACACCCACATGTCATTTAATTAACCTTCCTTGAATATAATAGAGCAGGCACAACACACTCAAAAGATAAGGAAGGATGGATCATAAGCCCCTTGGGATAAGCATTAGTTCCCTCAGGTGCTGCAACAAGGCATATGAGCTATAGACTCAGGAATTTTAACTTCTTAAAAAGTGTCATAACTTCTGCCAACAGCCCTACCTGTCATGTTTTACTGAGATTTTGAAATAGAATTTAGAAGTTAGAAATAAGGTATACAACATGAAGTGCCACATGATGGACTTGGGCATGACTTGAATGGCAGCCAATCAGAAACTTCTATTAGGCAACACTCAGAGTTCCAAAGACAGTATGCCTATGAGTTCTGAAAACATGTATGCATAAAGCTCTAAATGGAAAAGGAAACCTCTGGGTCTGAAATGTGCTTGTTCTGTGCCATGCAGCTATTAATTTGCACAGTAGATGTTTAAAAAGTCAAATCACCATTCAGATGGTACCCATTTTATCAAAATTACACTGTAATTTAACTGCAAATTCAGTTAACAGAGAAGTATGCAGTTTGGGTCCAAATAATATGGTCAGTTGTGTCCCTTTATAAATAGACTTTAAAAGCATTGGCTTTCCCCATATCCTCACGTTTGGCCTCCTTAGCCTAAGTCACCCCTTCTCCAGCTTCACAGCAAGATCACCCCTCCATGTTAGATACAAACACTGCATAACTTTTTGCCCAGTCCTGTCAGTATTTCAGAAATATTTAGTTCCCTTTCTCACTTATGTATCTTCATCTGGGATTTTTTTCTCTTGCTTGTGATATTTATTCATCTTTTAAAATAAGTAATGAATGAATTAGATGCATATAAGGGCCTTATGTTTTTGTATTTCCTCTCCATGTATCTAAAACAGTCAATTTGTGCTTCTGTACTTCTAATGCACTCTCTTACCACTTTCTTCTTAAAACATGTATTCATTGATCTCTCTTCTAAATAAAGCTCTGTGGAAGGGAAAAAATGAATTTGAAAATACTTCTACTTCAAGGAGATTAGAGTCTAATGGGCAATCATTCCTTTCTGAGTATTTTCAACGTGATAAAACTTTAGAGAAAGGATTTGGAATGTACAAGAAAGCCTTAGAACTAATTTGTCTATTTTTAGTACTTAATTACACACTTTCTACTTAATATATAACCCCCTAGAAAGCAGAAACTGGATAGTGGTTCTCTCTATAAACACATGACTGCCTGCAGAAATGGAGAGTAATACATTATAATATTACACAATGAAATGCACTTTTTAAATTAGAAACAGAGTTGTGTAGCTGAAGATCTCAGTTCTGAAGGAAAATAAGAGAAGGAAATTGTCACTGGAACTTTGAAGACTACCTCATGCTTTGTCTGATGGGAAGAACCTCAAAGGTCATCTGTCAGTTCAAATAGGCTTAGAAAAATATGTGGAGACCTGGGTAATCTCACTGTTGTCTTAATCTCAGTGCTTCCAGAAATGAATATATATTATTTCCTTTTCAAAATACATCCTGTCACCCATCTAATTATTCTTTCAGGCAGTATCCTGTGGCACTCCATGGCTCAGAGTTTCAAAACTTTACATCAACTTGATCACTGGTGCTCAGTTCCACATTAATGAGCTACAGAGCCTCTGATTGCAGTCTAAAATAATTATCTTTTCAGATTCTACACTTCTATTTTTTTAACCTCACTTTAGACAGGTAAACTTCACCTAAAACAAGTAAAATTAATGTTTTAAAAACTGTATGGTTGTATGGGTGACTAGCAAGGTAATGCTCAAAATCCTTCAAGCTAGGCTTCAACACTACGTGAACCTAGAACTTCCAAATGTACCAGCTGGATTTAGAAAAGGCAAAGGAACAAGAGATCAAACTGTGGGATCTAATAAGAAGTCAGTGGTCTTTAAATGTCCTTGAACAAACAGATGTGAGGGAAAGTATGGGAATGTATCTATATTTAAAAATGTTAGCACTTGGAAAGGAAGGGAAATAAATTATATCCCTTGAAAGTATGACTTTAAATGGTTATTTATTTGCTCAAATAGCTTTATGATTGAAACAGAAAATATCAATCTGCTTAGATTCTTTTGATAAGCAAAAGTTATTTACCAAAGCTATAAGTTACATTGCTGTGGCAAGAAAATAAGATCAGTTGGGCTGAAATGATCCAGCTGTTTTCGGTTTTGTCTTTTCAAAATATGTTTTTTTTATTTTTCTATTTCTTTGCACATATATTTTTGTATTTGTTTATTTTAAACAGAGTTCATTGTGACAATGATTTGAAGAATATATTCCAATTCTTTCAACCCTGTGATTATGCAGCTTCTATGTTGAGTTCTATTTAGTTGTCAGAGTAGGCAAGACTTTTTATGCTGAGCTGTCTCTGTACTGGCAGACTTAGAAAGGATAACACGGTTTCATCAGCTCTAACAAAATGCCATACATTTCACATCCTAGAGCTTGTCAAGATCCTACTGCATAGCATATCTTAACTTCCAATATATGTATATTACATTTTTTCATTTGTGTTCTCCAAAGTATTTCCATTAATTTTTTTCTATCATATGCATAGAGTTGGTTTTAATATTTTCTGATGTGATTTGAAAATGATTAATGTGTCTGCCTTGCAACAAAAAACATAATATCACCAGGAGGGGCTGATTTTGAGGAGAATTCTATGATCTATCAGACTGGAGCAATTTATTCATAAATAAGTAAGATGTTCTGCAGTGCCAGCCAGCATGAGTGTCCATGGTCTCTCTCATTAAATTATACATAGATAATGTGTTCCCATATCTGCTTTTTTTAACTGAATCTAATGACTAAGATCAGTTTATCCCACATGGATGGAATCTCAATATACTGAACTTTGAGGCTGTCATCTCTCTCTAGAGGAATGTGGTCCACAGGAAATGAATACTTCCATTCATAGCAATCTACATCGAACTCCTTAGAATCCACCAGCCCTATCATTTAGACTTCCCAGAATGATCACCTCTATAGTGGGATCCATTAGACGAAAACTGGCTGAGAAATTATCAAAATGTAACTATAAAAAAATAGGTAATATTTGTGTGTATGGCAGGTGGGAGGTAAAGCCAAATATGGAAATCAGAGCTAGAGAGATAGATAGGCTGTTTAAAAAAAAAGAAGAAGCAGTGTTCAGGAGAGAGAATGACGTGGGAAAGTAGTGATACAAAATATGGAAAATGAGAACTTTCAACAGAAAGATATAAACATAGAGCTTACAGCATAATACTGCATTTATCAAATTTGGGGGGGACTGCTTTCAGAAGTTGAGAATAACTTGCAGAGGTGAGGTGAGGGTGACCTTTGAGTTTCTGTGCTCAGTTCAGTTCAGTTCAGTTCAGCTGCTCAATCCTGTCTGACTCTGTGACCCCATGAATAGCAGCAAGCCAGGCCTCCCTGTCCATCACCAACTCCCGGAGCTCACTCAAACTCATGTCCATCGAGTCGGTGATGCCATCCAGCCATCTCATCCTCTGTCATCCTCTTTTCCTCCTGCCTCCAATCCCTCCCAGCATCAGAGTCTTTTCCAATGAGTCAACTCTTCGCATGAGGTGTCCAAAGTACTGGAGTTTCAGCTTCAGCATCAGTCCTTCCAATGAACACCCATGACTGATCTCCTTCAAAATGGACTGGTTGGATCTCCTTGCAGTCCAAGGGACTCAAGAGTCTTCTCCAACACCACAGTTCAAAAGCATCAATTCTTCAGCGCTCAGCTTTCCTCACAGTCCAACTCTCACATCCATATGTGACCACTGGAGAAAACATAGCCTTGAATAGACTGACCTTTGTTGGCAAAGTAATGTCTCTGCTTTTGAATATACTGTCTAGGTTGGTCATAACTTTCCTTTGTCCTGAGATAAATGAAAATTATGATAATTTCAGCATCTCAAAATCAAATCGGGATACTTTTTCTATAAACAAAGCCACCTCAAGTACACTCTACATCTTTTAGTGAGATTTTAGCATTTACAAAATATTTCTTATTGAAGGGAAGAGGTGTGCTTACATAATCAAGAGCACTAAAGGCATCCTGATTCAGTTTTAACAGCATTTGGCATAGAGAAGAACCACTGATCTTAATTTTCAATAAAATTATTTATCAAGGTAGTCTTACCAAGACTACTAGATAAAATGGGTCTTTGATCTTTAATTGGAAGAATCATGAATTAGTTTACAAGGAGGGGTGCAAGAAATAAATTGTTACCTTCCTTCTCCCTGAATAGACCTTCTTCCACTTTCTGTTACTGACATCATATATTACATTTAAATTCTAGAAAATAATAAAACATGGAATTAAGAAACTGAGAAAAGTACACAACTACGCGTATTCATATACTTTCCTCTATTGGAAAACTGTATGTAAATATGGTTTAGAGCTGCTGTCTAGAGTCCTTTCATTTCAACTTGAAGGGCCCCCTTTAGTATTTCTTTTAGGGCAAGACTAGTGGTAATGAACTTCCTCAGCCTTTGTTTATGTGGGAATGTTTTAATTATTCTCTCATTTTTAAAAGGATAGATTTGGTGATTATGATATTCTTGGTCAATAGATTTTTATCTTTCTTTTATATTTTAACTATATTATCCCATTGTTCCTTGACCTGCAAGGTTTCAGCTGAAAAATCCAGATAATTTTATGGAGGATTTCCTACATATGAGTCATTTTCTCTTGATGCTTTTAAGATTCTCCCTTTGACTTTCACAGGTTGATTATAATGCATCTTGGTGTGGATTTCTGGATTTGAGGAGTTCATTAATCTTCTTTTATTTGTGTGTTCATGTCTTTCCTCAAATTTGGAAAATTTTTGATCATTATTTATTCAAATAATCTCTTGGTCTCTTTCTCTCTCCCTCTCTCTGCTCTTTCTGGGATGCCATAATGCACATAATGGTTTATTCAATAGTTCATTATAAGTTCTATAGGCTCTAATTCTTTTTCATTTTCCTCTATACAATAATTTTATATAATCTGTCTTTAAGTTTATTGATTACTTTTTCTGCCCCTTCAAATATATTGTAACATTCAATCTCCCAGCATCAGAGTCTTTTCCAATGAGTCAACTCTTCGCATGAGGTGTCCAAAGTACTGGAGTTTCAGCTTCAGCATCAGTCCTTCCAATGAACACCCATGACTGATCTCCTTCAAAATGGACTGGTTGGATCTCCTTGCAGTCCAAGGGACTCAAGAGTCTTCTCCAACACCACAGTTCAAAAGCACCAATTCTTCAGCGCTCAGCTTTCCTCACAGTCCAACTCTCACATCCATATGTGACCACTGGAGAAAACATAGCCTTGAATAGACTGACCTTTGTTGGCAAAGTAATGTCTCTGCTTTTGAATATACTGTCTAGGTTGGTCATAACTTTCCTTTGTCCTGAGATAAATGAAAATTATGATAATTTCAGCATCTCAAAATCAAATCGGGATACTTTTTCTATAAACAAAGCCACCTCAAGTACACTCTACATCTTTTAGTGAGATTTTAGCATTTACAAAATATTTCTTATTGAAGGGAAGAGGTGTGCTTACATAATCAAGAGCACTAAAGGCATCCTGATTCAGTTTTAACAGCATTTGGCATAGAGAAGAACCACTGATCTTAATTTTCAATAAAATTATTTATCAAGGTAGTCTTACCAAGACTACTAGATAAAATGGGTCTTTGATCTTTAATTGGAAGAATCATGAATTAGTTTACAAGGAGGGGTGCAAGAAATAAATTGTTACCTTCCTTCTCCCTGAATAGACCTTCTTCCACTTTCTGTTACTGACATCATATATTACATTTAAATTCTAGAAAATAATAAAACATGGAATTAAGAAACTGAGAAAAGTACACAACTACGCGTATTCATATATTTTCCTCTATTGGAAAACTGTATGTAAATATGGTTTAGAGCTGCTGTCTAGAGTCCTTTCATTTCAACTTGAAGGGCCCCCTTTAGTATTTCTTTTAGGGCAAGACTAGTGGTAATGAACTTCCTCAGCCTTTGTTTATGTGGGAATGTTTTAATTATTCTCTCATTTTTAAAAGGATAGATTTGGTGATTATGATATTCTTGGTCAATAGATTTTTATCTTTCTTTTATATTTTAACTATATTATCCCATTGTTCCTTGACCTGCAAGGTTTCAGCTGAAAAATCCAGATAATTTTATGGAGGATTTCCTACATATGAGTCATTTTCTCTTGATGCTTTTAAGATTCTCCCTTTGACTTTCACAGGTTGATTATAATGCATCTTGGTGTGGATTTCTGGATTTGAGGAGTTCATTAATCTTCTTTTATTTGTGTGTTCATGTCTTTCCTCAAATTTGGAAAATTTTTGATCATTATTTATTCAAATAATCTCTTGGTCTCTTTCTCTCTCCCTCTCTCTGCTCTTTCTGGGATGCCATAATGCACATAATGGTTTATTCAATAGTTCATTATAAGTTCTATAGGCTCTAATTCTTTTTCATTTTCCTCTATACAATAATTTTATATAATCTGTCTTTAAGTTTATTGATTACTTTTTCTGCCCCTTCAAATATATTGTAACATTCAATCATTGTCTTTTTAGCTCCAGAATTGTAGGTTTTTTTATAATTTATATTTTTATGCTTTCATTTTTTATATATTATTTTCCAGAATTAGTTTAGTTATCTTTCTGTTTTCTTTTAGCTCTTTGAGGTTATTTAAGACAAATGTTTTAATTTTTTTTTTTTGTGAGTCTGAATCCTATGTATGATTCCTTAGACTGATTTTTGTGAGATTTATTTTGTTTTCCCTTTGAATGAGTCACATTTCCCTATGTCTTTGTGTGCTCACAATCTTTAATTGAAAATTTGACATTTGAGAAAAAATCCAGCCACATCTTTGCAGATTGGCCCCATGAAATGGAGTATCACTAATTAGCTTATGATGGCTTTAGTTCTTTGCATGACGTTCTGGACATATGTGTGTGTGTGTGTATGTATGTATGTATGTATGTATGTGTGTGTGTGCTTCTCTATTCATCCAAATACAGATTCCTGATTTTAAATGTCTAATTTACCTTAAAGTCTCATTCTTGTTTCTTATCAGGGCCTTAGATATTTAGATCTCTGTATATGATCTTTTACTTCCAGACACCTATGGGTCTCCAATTCCCCTGAATTTTTTTACCTGCTAGAATATCTTCCACTACTTTTACTGGTCTTCCAAAGCATACCCCAAAATGATGTTTTCATTCCTGTCTGAACTCCAAATTAAGTAAGACAGAAACAAATCCCTCGTGCAGCCCCAGACAAGACAAACACTCACTGCAAGATAGTGCCACTTCCCTCCTTCCATTTTAATGGACAAACAGGCAATTTTTGATGGCTTCTTCCTAATAGTTCAAGCTGTGTTTCACTGAGAAGGTGATTGGGCAAGAATGAGATTTAAAAAAAAAAAAATACAAACATTCCTACTGTATTTGTGTTTCTTTTTTTTTTTCTTGATTGAGATTTCATTTGGTTGCCCCAGAAGCTTGAATGATTTCTGGAACTCCTACAAAGTTATTCCAGTTAGTCTGTTGTTGTTTACTTCATTTTTTTCTGTGTCGGAACAAGGGCCTGGAGCTACATAGTTTGTCATGTTGCTGGTATCATTTACTTAGTGCAAATTATTTCTGAAAGTATATGAGACTTTGGGAAATATAAAGCTCATACTCCACGTTGGCAAAAGACAACATTGGCTGATTGTACTGCATGGGAGAAAAAAATTATTTCCCATATAGCCTATGTAGTGGAGGAAGACAAGTTGAAAACACTCTTGGACAGAAAATAAATGGAAGACTTAGAACTTCTTTTTCAGGAACTTCAAAAAGAATGAAGAGGTGGAATTATCTGTGTTTCAGATGTAGAATGTGAGATTAAATTGCTGCAGTCATAAAACCCTTTCTATAAAAATAGCATATATAATTTAATAGGAAAAAACTGAACTCCAATAGAAATTAAAATGTTTGTGGTTTCCTGTTGATGATGTTATATGACAGAATGGGATTCCCATTCACTGAAAATGGCAACATAAATTGGTATAAGCTTCCTTGAGAAACATTTTACTATTGTGCATTAAACACTTACTGAGTTTTTGCTATGAGTTAGCCCCTATGCATAGTATATAGAAATAAATGATTTTCATTCTGTCTTTATATATATTCTTACTTCATATGAAAGAGATAGATAGATAGATTTTAAGTAACCACATATTTTAAGTTACCATACAGTTACATATTAAATTAAAACAGTGACATGTAAAATGAAAAAAGATACACCAAGCTGACAGAGAGTAGAATAGGAGAATCTTCTTTAAATTGGAAGATCAAAGAAAAATTTCTTCCCACAATTTTGAGTTGAAATCTAAAAGAAGAATACTAATCACTATAGTAAGAAACAAAGGGAGAATTTAAAGTGAAGGGAATGCTACAGTCAAACCCTTGAGAGAATAAACAGAGCAGAACATTTGAAAGATTTAAAAATACAGAGTATCTGGGAAACATATGATAGGGTTTTGGAAGAGTTGTTCTAAATGAAACCAGATTATTCAGGATATTGTTTGATATATTAAGTATTATGGCATTTATTCTAAAGCAAATTATTAGAAGGTATTAAATTAGAGAAGAAGAAAAATTTAGGGGTAGGAGTGGATCTAATATAATGAGATATTCATTTTACAAGCACTGGCAACAGAGTATAGAATGAATCTGATAGGATAAAAAGTGAACATAAAAGAAGGTTGCTTTAGTATAGGTGAAACTTACTGATGACTTAGGTAGGGTGGGAAAGGAAAAAGCGTGGACAGTTTAGAAAGATATGCAAAAGGTAAAATGTATACTTGATGATAGAATGGATATGAAGTGAAGTGAAGTCACTCAGTCATGTCCAACTCTTTGTGACCCCATGGCTTGTAGCCTACCAGGCTCCTCCGTCCATGGGATTTTCCAGGCAAGAGTACTGGGATGGGTTGCTATTTCCTTCTCCAGGGGATCTTTCCAACTCTGGAATCGAACCCAGGTGTCCCATATTGCAGGCAGATGCTTTATCATCTAAGCCACCAGGAAAGCCCCAGAATGGATATACGAACAGTTAAAAAGGAATTGTAAAGAGTAGTTCCTAGATGTGGGGTTTGGGCCACTGATTAGATGATGGTACTATTTATCTAGGTAAAACTGAAACAGTATCTGATTGGGATGAAGGTTTTAATATTTTACATTTGGTGGGATGGAGGGAGCATCTGAGACAATAAGTTTGCATGTTTCCTTCCCCTCCTCCTGCTGCTGCTGCTGCTAAGTCACTTCAGTCATGTCCGAATCTGTGAAAACTGCATTTTTCAGTTAACTAGGATCTAGGAAGTGCTACTTCTGGCCAACAGAATGTGAGCAGATGTAAAATAGTCACTTTCATTTTTGGTGATCTTCTACTCTAACTCTTTTTTCTTGTTTTGGACACAAGAATGAAATTACAAAATAGCTCAGGGATATTGTGGAAGGAGACTAAATCCCTAAGACATTACTTGGAGAACATCTGCCTAATCTTTTTTAAATTTCACTGAGCTATGAATAGACATGTGTAATGTTAAGTGATTATGATGTCTAAATGTGCTTGTTGCCTCGTCACAGACATAGGAGGACCTTTGAGACACTCTTGTCTTATGTGAATAAAATGCGTATGTCAATGGAGAAGTTAAGCTTTAAATAGTCAGTATGTAGATGATAATTAAATCATGAGCACAGGAGGGACTATCTGATAAGGAAACATGGAGTGAAAAGACAGGAATTGATGTTTAGTATTGTTCAAAGATATTGCAAAAGTTAGTGAGGTGGAGTATAAAAAGTATTTAGTTTATGAGCAAGGAAATAATCGGTGATCTTTGGAAAAGTTATCATTGCCTGGTAATTTGGACAAAAGCAAATGGGAGTAGGTTGAAGAATGTAAGGTGAAAAAACAGGAAAAAATGCAGCAGTATGTATAATGTTCAATGAATTTTTATTTTAGAGAGTATCTTACTTGTCATCTAAAAGAGAATCAAGGAGGTTTAAATATTTAATATTTAAATTGAGTATAAAGAACATGGAATAGTCAATATTTCACAGTGCATTTCACCTTAGGGTGATGCTAAGGCCCTGCAGAAGAATTAACCCTGGGTAGAAAAAAGGGAAGTTCCTCCATTGTAACCAGAAGGGGAAAAAAAATGGACAAAAGCTTGAATCTTCAGTAGGTTGGTTATAAAAATTGGAAGATGTACTTCCTCTCTGTGCTCTAAAGGCATGAACATTTGCTGAGAGGGGATGAGAACAAAAACATGACTGAAGATCTTGAAAGCAGAGAAATAATGAATTGACTAGAGAAATATGGTTTGTAATGGTCAAAGAGAGTAAAAACTTATATAACTTCTATAACTTTTTCTAGAAATTAATCTCCTGAGAATGAACTGTAGAGAAATAAAAAAATCCATAATATTCCAAAATTAATATTGATATAATATTATCTTCTGTTTATAGATGATCAAAAGTTAGCCTGTTGTTTAACAATCTTTATAAAAGAAAACTAAATCTTAATTTGTTTTGCATTTAGATTCATGTGTTTTTATTTTTCTTTAATATAGGAGAGACTTCTGGCCTTTCTTTACATATAATTTTTTTCAAAGCACAGGTAAGTTATTTTATAGACTGTCCCTCAGTTTGACAGTTTCTATTATTTCTTCATGATAAAACCAAAATTTGAAATTTTGGCAAAGATGCTATAGAAATGATACTGTATCTTTCTCAGTACATCATGCCAGGAGGTCCATGATGCTGACTTAACACCTGGGTTTGGGCAGTGTCTATCAAGCTTCTCAATTTTAAAGATCCTATTTTCCATTTATGATTAATAAATATTTTATGAGGAGAAACATTGAGATGTTGAAAATACTCATAATATTTGTTCCTTCTCAAACTTACCTGTTAGAATAATCCACTGTTCATTCTTGACTCAAATTATTACTATGATTGTGGCCCAATCATGACTTTCTAATTTCATTATTTCACACATACAATATGAAGTCCTCCATCTTTCAACTTACAGAAGAAGTCCCATCAGCACTTCCATGGTCTCTACCCTTATGAATATCTTAAATTGTCAGGATACTATCTGATGAATTGTCATTTAAATATATACACTGAATGAGCCGTGCTTTTATGAGGTACATTTTGCTTTGTGTTCTGGGTTTGGTTTATGTGAAGAGAAGTAGGAAGATGTCTACAATAATACCCAGGTTTCTCTCTTGTGTTTCTTAGGTATCCTATCAGCCATCTGTGCTTTTGTCCTCACCATCTACCATCACAGTGACTTATCACTTGATCCACTAAGTTTGTGCTTTTCTCCACTGTGAAGTCTTTCTCTTCATCTGTAGTGTCTAACTTGGTACTGGGCTCACATTGGATGTTCAGGATATATATATAGAAGGGATGGACAAATCAAGAAATGACTCTAGTACAGCAGTCTTTCCCACCATCAGGGGCTTTTCCAGTGAGTTGGTTTTCTGCATCAGATGGCCAAAGTAGTGGAGCTTAAGCATGAATCCTTACAATGAGTTTTCAGGGTTGATTTCCTTTAGGATGGACTGATTTGATCTCCTTGCTGTCCAAAGGACTCTCAAGAGTCTTCTCCAAGATAACAATTCAAAAGCATCAATTCTTTGGGACTCAGCCTTCTTTTTGATACAAGTCTCACATCCATACATGACTACTGGAAAAACCACAGTGTTGACTATGCAGATATTTGTCAGTAAAGTGATATCTCTGCTTTTTAACTTGCTATCTAAGTTTGTCATAGCTTTCCTTCCAAAGAGCAAGAATCTTTTAATTTCATGGCTGCAGTCACCATCCACAGTGCTTTGGAGTCCAAAAAAATAAAATCTGTCACTGTTTCCACTTTTTCTGTATTTGCTATGAAATGATGGGACTGGATGCCAAGATCTTTATTTTTTGAATGATGTGCTTTAAGCCAGCTTTTTCACTCCTCTTTCACCCTCATCAAGAGGCTCTTTAGTTCCTCTTCACTTTCTGCCTTTAGAGTGGTATAATCTGCATATCTGAGGTGGTTGATATTTCCCTCAACAATATTGATTCCAGCCTGGAATTCATCCAGTCTGACATTTGCATAATGTACTCTGTATATAAGCTGAGTAAGCAGAGTGACAGTATGCAGCCTTGACATACTCCTTTTCCAATTTTGTACCAGTCTGATTCTAACTATTGCTTCATAACCTGCATACAGGTTTCTCAGGAGACAGGTAAAGTGGCCTGGTACCCACATCTCTTGAATTTTCCACAATTTGTTGTGATCCTCACAGTCAAAGGTTTTAGCATAGTCAATAAAGAAGAAGTAGATGTTTTCTGGAATTCTACTTTCTTCATGATCCAACAATTGTTGGCAACCTGATCTCTGATTCCTCTGCCTTTTCTAAATCCAGCTTGTACATCTGGAAGTTCTCAGTTCTCTTGCTGCTGAAGCCTGCCTTGAAGTATTTTGAGCCCAACCTTTCTAGCATGAGAAATGAGGGCATTGTATGGTAGTTTGAACAGTCTTTGGCATTGCCTTTCTTTGGGATGAGAATGAAAACTGATCTTTTCCAGTCCTGTGGTCATTGCTGAAGCTTTTAAATCTGCTGACATATTGAGTGCAGCACTTTTAGGATTTTAAATACCTTATCTTTTAGGATTTTTAAATAGCTCAGCTGGAACTTCATCACCTCCACTAACTTTGTTTGTGGTAATGCTTCCTAAGGCCCACTTGACTTCACATTCCAGGTTGTCTGGCTCTAGGTGAGTGACAACGCCACCGTGGTTATCTGGGTCATTAAGACCTTTCTTATATAGTTTTGTGTGTTCCCCACCTCTTTTTATCTCCTCTGCTTCTTTTAAGTCCTTACATTTTCTGTCCGTTATCATGCCCATCCTTGAATAAAATATTTTTTGATATCTCCAATTTTCTTGAAGAGATCTCTAGTCTTTCCAATTCTATTGTTTTCCTCTATTTCTTTTCATTGTTCATTTAAGAAGCCCTTCTTATCTCTCCTTGCCATTCTCTGGAACACTGCATTCAGCTCTGTAAATCTTTTCGTTTCGCCCTTATCTTTTGCTTCTCTTCTCACCTCAGCTATTTGTAAAGCCTCTTGAGACAAACACTTTGCCTTCTTGCATTTCTTTTGCTTTGGCCTGATTTTGGCCTCTGCCCCTCATACAATATTACAAACCACTGTTCATAGTTTTTTATGCTCTCTGTCAGATCTAGATTTATTCATGTAGATAATATGTTAGAATGGATAGTATATACATTATCATCAGTTTATATACATTTCCAAGGCCAACTCTGGGAAGAGGTCATGACATATTGTACAACAAAACTGTTCCACTTTAAATTAATGATATATTTCTAATAACTACTGGCCTTTCAAGTAACTTATTAGATGCATTGTAATGTGTACACAAATTGTCATTTAGAAAAAAAAAAAAAAAGGAGTAATAGAGGAGTAAAGGTTCCCTGATGCAATTATTATAGATGGGAAATGAGAATGTATTTAGTGTTACCCTGAAAGGTTCTGAGACCTCGTTCAGAAAGGCAATATCTTCCTCATTCATCTCATGAAACATCAACAATTGAAGCAGTGTCCATTTTAAAGGGGGAATGTAGACATCTGTCACTAATATTCCATAGACAGGAATTCTAGTTCCAAATTAAATCAAACAAGACAATGCAAATCACTTAAATCCTTGGTGTTTTGTGTTTACATATATCAGTTTCTTTGAATCATGAACTATCTTCCAGGGATATGGGATAGGATATTACAACTAGGATGTGGATATTGATACAATCAAGATGCAGAACAGTTTCATCACCACTAATTTGTTCTCTATTATAATTTTGTACTTTCAAGAATGCCATATGAATGGAATCATGCAAGTTGTGTTGCATATTGAAGATTCATTATTTTGTTTTAGGGAAGCATTCCATGATACAGATATACCACTTTGTTTTTGTTTTACTTATATAACTGCACCAGGTCTTAGTTGCAGCACACAAGATCTTTAGTTGAAGCATGTGGGATCTAGTTTCCTGACCAAGGATTGAACCCAAGCCTCCTGGCATTGGGAGCACAGAGTCTTAGCCACTGGATCACCAGGGGAGTCCCTATCACTTTGTTTAATCATTCATGTTGAAGGACATGGGGGTTGTTTTTGGTTTGGAGCTGCAAACCAAATAAATTAATATAACAATATTAAGATGAATAAATTAAGATGACAATATGGTAGTTGTATGTTCAGATTTTATGAATTGACAAAAGTGTTTTCCATAGTGGTTGAATCATTTTACATTCCCACCAGCAGTATATAGTGATATGTTTTTTTCTGAATGCTCTAAGCATTTGGTGTTTTCACTATTTTTTTTTCTAAATTGTGTTTTCTATAAGCTGTCTCATTTTGGTTTTCATTTGCATTTCTCTAAAGACTAATAAGTTTAACATCTTTTCTCATGCTTATTCCTCACTTGGATATACTCTTTGGAGAACTGTCTTTTCATGTTTTTTCTTATTTTCTAATCAGATTGTTTGATTTTACTGTTGAGTTTTGTATTCTTTTTTCTAGATACCAGTCCTTTGTCAGATATTAAATATTTTATCTCAATTTTCAGCTTATATTTGTATCCTTTTAAGAGTGCCACATAAAAAATAAAGCTCTTTTCAAAATTTTTGATAAAGTTTAATTTATCCTTTTATGCATAGTGTTTTTGGTATTATATTGAAGGGTTCTTTAGCTAACCCTAGATCCAAAACATATGCTTCTATTATTTTTCTAAAAATTTTATAGTATAAAGTTTTATATTTAAGTCTGTCATCCATTTAGAGTTAAATTTTGTTTAAGGTGTGAGGTTTAGGTGAAGGTTCAGTTTTGTGTACATGTGTGTCTAATTATTTCAGCACCTTTTTTTGAAAATGCTATATGCTTTCTGTTGAATTGCTCTTTCATGTTTGCCAAAAATTAGTTGAACATATATGTGTAGGTTTATTTCTTGGCTCTTAATTCTGTTCCACTGGTCAAGGAGTCTGTATGTTCCATTTTGTTCCGTTGGTCTATGGGTCTATGGGTCCATCTATCCCTCCATTAATACCAAACTCTCTTGACACTGTAGCTGTATAGAATTAATATCAGATAGAATGGTCCCTCCCACTTATTCTTTTGATAACTTTAATTATTACAGGGCCTATACCTTTCCATATAAATGTTAGAATAAAATCATCCATTCCGTGCCACTGAAACTCCCATTGTTCACTCTTGGCAGTTGAGAACTGTCCTTTAGGGCTCAGAAGGAATCTCCTCAGCTGAGCTGTCTATTTCTTCCTGGTGGAGGAAGGAATTTCTCCGGGCTATGGGAATACTTCCTGCTCTAGAGAGCTTATTTTCATGATATCCCTTCCCCCTCTCCCCCCATGTGGAGTGGAGAGAACTTTATGAGATGCACTTATGAGGCAGAATCCCCCTAGCCATGCATTTCCAGATGGAAGAGAAGAGTCTCAAGTCTAGCCTAGAGTGATGTGAAGCCTTTTTTGATGGGTCAGTTTGTCTTGAATATGGTCCTTAGTTATTTAATCAAAGACTAATCTAGGTGCTTTTGCAAGTGGATTTTGCAGATATAATTAAAGCCCCTAATCAGCTAATTTTAAGTAATGGTGATTAACATAGATGATCATGTGTGTCTAGTTGAATCTGTTGAAAGGTGTTAAAGCATGGCTATGATTTCCCTGGGAGAAAGAGATTCTACCTGTGAAAACCAACTTTTTTACAGGTCCATGGGATTCTAGTCCTGTTCATGATCTTTATTCCTGACTTCTTGTGGGTAACAGATTCAGTTTGTGCTTGTGGGTGTGAACTTGTCTGTTATCTTCACTTCAGACAACCTGCTTTATTGGTTCCTCTCTGGTCAAACCCTGACTGATATAATCAATGACTATAATTTAGTAGTGTAGGTAAAAATGAATCTTCACTGAGTCAAACATTCACCTAATGGCTTAAGAAGAAATCTATCCCAATTAAATAAATAAACTCAATTGATAGACAATGGATTCAATGACTGCATTTCTGTCAGTTTAGCCTAGAAAAGACCAGTGAATAAACAATCTGGCCATTTCACTGTCTTAAGTGCAAATTTAGATCATTGTGCTATCAATCAAATTAGTAATGTGATAGGCAGCAGCCGTTAGGACAGCTGAGGAAGTAAATCAAGCACAATTGTTACACTGATGAATCATTGTTGTCCTGTGTCAGAGTCTAGTTTTCTTTGTGAATCTAACTATCAACTCATTCAATAAGTAATTGACCCTCCACTATGTGTCTATTATTTAATAGATGCTTCCCAGGAAATAGAAGTTAACAAATTTCTGGCTTCAAAGAGATTTCCTTCTAACAGTGCACAATGTTAAATGGCTTCATTATTTAGATTAAAACATTAATTTAATGTCTGCACTGAAGCAAAAATGTCATGCTAAAAATGTAAGAATAATGAGAAAGGTAGAAATAAAGTTGCAACATATTTATGCACAGTTAATTACTATTTTTAGCAAGACAGAAATTTACTGGATTATTCATTCATTCTTCAGCAAACTGTTACCTCTCACAGCATAATCTTTGCATAGTCATAAGACTTGGGGATTTGTGCAGTATAAAGTCAAAGAGATGATTCTAGGTTTTCAATAGAATGGGGATTTTAATTAGCCACATAATTTCTAGTGAAATCATGAAGACTTCATGGTTGCATCAAGCCTAACATAGCCTGCATCAAGATGAATAGATCAATGTAGTTTTAAAAAACTGCTTTCTAACTGCAGTGTTATGTAATATTTTTCCATTTCCTCATGCTTCTAAGACTTCCTCTGAAACCTTCTCATCATGATCAAATAAGTCATATTTATACCATATGACAAATATAGGGATATTGATATTACTGATAAAATCTTGGACCTCAGCTTAGCTGCAGAAATCTTATAGTTTTACACTGGGCTCTCAGTTAGTTTACTCATCACTTTCCCCTCCTGAATAGTAAAGAGCCTCCCATTGACTCAGCGTATGCATGCTCAGTCGCTTAGTCAAGTCCGACTCTTTGCAACCCCATGGACTAAAGCCCACCAGACTCCTCTGTCCATGGGATTATCCAGGCAAGAATACTGGAGTAGGTTATCACTTCCTGCTCCAGGGGATCCTCCTGACCCAGGGATCAAACCATGTAACCTGCAGCTCCTACACTGGCAGGTGGATTCTTTACCACTAAGCCACCTGGGAAAACATGTGATTCTGGGCCATACTTAATAAACGCCATTAGACAAATGCATAAATTACACAAATCTACATAACAATCAGTGGGAAAAGTGAGTCCAAACAGCATGAGAACATACTGATTTGCCTTGAATGGCACTGGGAGGAGAGAAAACGGCAACTAATTTTAGAGAATACAAAGATATGTTGATCAAAAAAGACTGAACTTCATATGCTGCCATAT
Organism: Cephalophus harveyi; assembly: GCA_006410635.1. Taxonomy (NCBI): domain Eukaryota; kingdom Metazoa; phylum Chordata; class Mammalia; order Artiodactyla; family Bovidae; genus Cephalophus; species Cephalophus harveyi. The sequence continues at coordinate 114,174 of SJYT01034905.1, read as the reverse complement.
GCTTGGAGAGAACACATAGTTTCCCTAAGTGAAGCCCTATAAATATTTACAGAACATCTTTTCAAAGTCAAATATCGATCTGATGTGTGACACATGGATTAATGATTCAGTTCCTGGCCTCAATAATCTCTTAGTAAAATAGAACAAATGCTAATCTAAATTAAATTCTAAACTGTATAAATGCTGTTATAGGTATGTGTACAGTGACAGAGCAGAGCTCTCCTCTTGACTCTGATTGGAGAGGCCCCCGGAACCCGCAGAGAAGGATCTGTCAGATCTGTTTTGGATGACTGGTGGATTTTGTTGGGAAGATTGTTCAGGCAGAGGAAATGCATAAACAATTCATAGGGGTGGGAAGCAAGATATCATTGGATTTTACAAGTAAGAGAAATAACATACAAAATTTGGAATCTCCTGCTTTTAAAATTTAAGTGAGCATTTTGAAGAGCTTCCACTCCTCATTAAATGGAAGTGTTTTGGTGTATTAGCCTGATTTTAAATCTTTCTCTTGGATAGATTTGATTATAAATTATTTGGCAACTAAATTTAATTGTTAAGAAAAATTAACAATTTACAATGTGGATTATATTCATTCATCTGCCAGTGACAAATACATCTAGGCAAAAATATGGATGTCTACGTTTACTCTTTGCACCTGAAGAAGAAAAAAAAAAAAAATTATGAAGCATTGATCAGGTTGTAATTCTCATCATTTTTTTGTTTTTATTCAAACTCTTGTTTTTATTATTCTGACTCTTTGAACCCCATAGATTGCAGCACACCAGGCTTCACTGTCCATCACCAACTCCCAGAGCTTGCTCAAAGTCATGTCCATTGAGTTGGTCATGCCATCCAAACATCTCATCTTCTGTTATCCCCTTCTCCTCCTGCCTTCAATCTTTCCAGCACCAGGGCCTTTTCCAATGAGTCAGTTCTTCACATCAGGTATTGGTGCTTCAGCTTCAGTATCAGCCATTCCAATGAATATTCAGGACTGATTTCCCTGCAGTCCAAGAGACTCTCCAGAGTCTTCTCCAACACCACCGTTAAAAAGCATCAATTCTTCAGTGCTCAGCTTTCTTTATGGTCCAACTCTCATATCCATACATGATTACTGGAAAAACCATAGCTTTGACTAGACAGACCTTTGCTGGCAAATTAATGGCTCTGCAAGATGTGAATATAAAATAGTGATCAGTCTTCAAACTGAGTATTTTTAAAATTTTTACTGAAACGTATTTGAGTTACAATGTTGTGATAATTTCTGCTGTACAGCAAAGTGCTTCAATTGTATATATGTATATATATATATACACACACATATATATATCTACATAGTATTTTCATTTGTGGTTTATTATAGGGTATTAAAGATAGTTCTAAAAGATTTGATAATACATAGGTAACAAGTAAAATTATAAAATATATTTGTATTAGAATAAAAAATAATGACCCCATTTTCAATGAGACAGAGGTATTGATTTGAATGAAATATTTATTTTTATATTCATGAGTATATTTAAGAGATATATGCTTACATATTATTGATGCAAAGAAGTAATAAAAATAGGACAAAATCAATCCATAATATTTTAACAATCGTATTTAAAGGTGAAGGTTTAATGTGATTTAAAAGTCTAACGATAGTGATCTGATCAACTAAATTGTTGCACGTAGAAGAACCTAAAATGGATGTATCAAATTGTGTCATTACTGTTTTTAACAAACTTTTCACTTACTGTGTACCATGAATTGTTATAAGCATATCATGTACATATATACTATGTATTTATATTAATTAACCATCCCAATAATCCTATAAAGAATGTATTATTCATGCTTTCATTATAAAATGAGAAAATAAAATTTAAAATTAGCTAAAATTTTGTCCAAATTCAGACACAAAGTGGATGAGAAAAACTCAGATTGAAACTCAAAATTCATGTTCTGTTGGCCTCCAATAATATTGCAGAAGTACTTTTGCTTCAATAGGTAGAAAAAAACTGTTTGGGGAGAGTAGGATTATTGGTAAAGTTTTTCTCCCTAACTTTCTCTTTCTCAGCATTAAAGACTTGTTCATTTTGATAGGAAAATATTGATTATATTTCTGTCAAAACTTGAAATTGTACAATATCTATTAACCATTCCAGACACTCTGGTTTACACTGCACCACTAGGGCTACTGCGCACATTTTCCACCCTGCTCATCTAGCTTTCCAGAGTTTTGAACCATGCTTCCATATACTTATCCCAAGATTCCTTTCTTTTCTTATTGTCAATCACTACTGCAAGGGTCCAGGCTCTGACCCATCAAATAAACTCATTTCTGAGTATTTGGGGCAACCAAGGTTCTTTTGATTCTTCAGAGAGTGAAAAGATTAATTTTCTTTCAGAGTTTTGACTCAAAAGATTTCAAAACCTACATTTTTCCACCTCTTTTTCTATCATGACTGAAGCTTTTCAAGGCCCTGGAATTAAATACAACTGGAGAAAAGTTGCTAGTGCTACAGGATGGAAAAATGTATTATGTTTTTAATTATGTGTGAAACAAGAAAGAATTGCCCTGTTCTTGCTATGTGTATATTTGTTTGTGTCCCATTCCCCTTTGCAACAAGGCTATCTCCAGAAAGTAATGAAATTTACTTTCATTAAATGAAATGAAATTTACTTGAGAAAAGCAAACAAGAAATTAAAAAAAAATGATCATGGAAAGGATTTTTTTTTTTTTCCTTCAGAATCTAAAATGTTTTAAGAATATAAAGAATCAGTTCAGTTCAGTTCAATTCAATTCAGTCGCTCAGTCGTGTCTGACTCTTTGAGACCCCATGAATCTCAGCATGCCAGGCCTCCCTGTCCATCACCAACTCCCGGAGTTCACCCAGACTCACGTCCATCGAGTCAGTGATGCCATCCAGCCATCTCATCCTCTGTTGTCCCCTTCTTCTCCTGCCATATACATACATATCTACAAGTAAATATATATATATTTGTGTGTATATAGACACATATGCACATACGTTAGGAAAATACAAAGGCATACATATACACATGCACACACACATGCAAACACATACACACAAACCAAGAGTTCTAAGCACATTTTATTTTTTTTATGAACAATGTACTATGTACTTGCACAATTAAATTTGTGGGACTCACTGGGAAAAGCTGAATGAAAGGCTTCCTTAAATCTAAAAGAACAACAATAGCTTGAATGCAATTTTCTTGCTGGAGGAAACACTACTATACTAGCATGGGTGCATGTGTATAGTACAAACTCAATGATGCTATGACAAACATAGACAGCATATTATAAATCAGAGACATTACTTTACCGACAAAGGCCCATATAGTCAAAGCTATAGTTTTTCTAGTAGTCATGTATGGATGGGAGAGTTGGACTGTGAAGAAGGCTGAGCACCAAAGAATTGATGCTTTTGAACTGTGGTGTTGGAGAAGACTCAAGAATCCTTTGGACAACAAAGAGATACAACCCATCAATCCTAAAGAAATCAGTCCTGAATATTCATTGGAAGGACTGATGCTGAAGCTCCAATACTTTGGCCACCTGATGTGAAGAACTGACTCACTGGAAAGACCCTGATGCTGGTAAAGATTGAAGGCAGGAGGAGAAGGGGACAACAGAGGATATGATGGTTGGATGGCTTCACCAACTCGATGGACATGAGTTTGAGCAAGCTCCAGGATTTGGTGATGGACAGGGAAGCCTGGCATGCTGCAGTTCGTGGGGTCCCAGAGTCGGACATAACTGAGCAACTAAACTGAACTGAACTGAACTGAATGAAGCTAGGCAGGGTAGTTGGCTACATGGTGTTCTTAGAGAGAACCTGGATGTAGAACTGCATCCAAAACAATAAGGGATAACCTTGACCTAGGTTGAGTGAGTGAAGTCGCTCAGTCATGTCCAACTCTTTGTGACCCCATGGACTGTAGCCTAACCAGGTTCCTCTGTCCATGGGATTTTCCAGGCAAGGATACTGGAGTGGGTTGCCATTTCCTTCTCCAGGATATCTTCTTGACCCAGGGATTGAACCCAGGTCTTCTGCATTGTAGGCAGACACTTTACTGTCTAAGCCACCAGGGAAGGGGGCCATATAGGCTTGTATCAAGGGTTTCTTAACAGACACTAGGGGAAGAGTGATTATTAAATTTATCCTCAACATCATGCTCAGCCTGAGACTGCAGAGATCTTCCTACAAACTCTGGAATTCATGTCTGTTCAGTAATCTAAGACGCAGAAGATTTCTTTGATTCTATGTAGAACAGCAGTTTTTAAATTTTAAATGAGATTCTTTTCTCCTTTTATTCAAATCATTTATTATTAGTCTATAGAAAAGCAACACTTTTCTTTGCATTAACTGTATATCCCACAAATTTACTGAATTCCTTATTAGTTCTTACAGTATATTTTGGTGGAGATGTGAATTTTTTAACATATAGTTTCATATCATCTGCACATAGTGACAGTTAAACTTCCAATTTGGATGCATTTTATTTCTTTCTTCTCTGCTTGCCATAGTTAAGTCTTTCGACACTTTCAAATTGAATTAGTAAGAATGAACCTCCTTATCTTGTCCCTGATTTTAGAGGAAAAGCTTTCAGTATTTCAACATTGAGTATAGTGTTATCTGTGGGTTTGTCATAATGGACCTACCATGTTGAGATATGCTCCCACTGTATAAATTTTGATGAGAATTTTTATCATCAGTAGATGTTAAATTTTGTCAAATGCTTTTCATCATCCGTTGATATGATCATGTGACTTTAACTTTCATTTTACACATGTGATATATCACAACAATTTATAGATATTTATAGATATTGGGGATTCCTTGGTAGCTCAAAGAGTAAAGAATCTGCCTATAATGAAGGAGACACAGGTTTAGTCCCTAGGTTGGGAAGATCCCCTGTAGCCAATATCACTGATGAATATAGATGGAAACTTTCACAAAAAATATTAGCAAACCAAATTCAATGGCCAGATAAATAAGCCAAATTCTGTCCTTAAAATTCTCCAGGCAATGATATTGGAGAAGTATCCTTGCCTGGAGATTTCCAAGGACAGACAATGGGGTTGCAAAGAGTCAGATACAACTGAGTGACTTTCACTTTATAGATACTGAATTATTCTTGCAAGTATGGAATAAATTCCATTTGATTGTGATGTATGATCCTATTTACATATTATTGAATTTGGCTTAATAATATTTTTGTGAATTTTTCCATCTACATTCATCAGGGATATTGGCCTGAAATTATCTTTTCCTTGTGGTGTTTTTGTCTGGTTTTGGTATCAGGGTAATACTAGCCTTGTAGAGTGAGTTCATAAGCATTCTTTCATTTTAAATTTTTAAGTAACTTGAGAAGTATAGGTATTAAATCTTCTTTAAATGTCTGGTAGAATTAACATGTGAAATAATATTGTCCTGAACATTTGTTTGTTGCAAGTTTTCTTTTTATTATTACTGATTCAATTTCATATCAATCTGTTCATGTTTTCTAATTCTTCTCAATTCAGTCTTGGGGAATGGTATGTTACTAAGAATATTTACATTTCTTCTAGGTTATCCATTTTATTGATGTACAATTGTTCATAGTGACCACTTATGATTCTTCATATTTCTCTAGTGTTGGTTATAACTTCTTATCTTTCATTTTTCATTCCATTTGCTTGGGTCTCTACCTTTCTTGATAAGTCTGGCTAAAGGATTACTAATTTCTTGTTGCTGCTTACTGTTTAAAGGAAACCACCACTAGTTTCATTGATATTTTCTAAATTTTTGTCTCTATTTTATTATTTATACAGAAAGCTGAACACCAAAGAATTGATGTTTTTGAACTGTGATGTTGGAGAAGACTCTTGAGAGTCCCTCGGACTTCAAGGAGATCAAACCAGCCAATCCTAAAGGAAATCAGTCCTGAATATTTATTGGAAGGACTGATGCTGAGCTGAAACTCCAATGCTTTAGCCACCTGATGCAAAGAACTGACATTTGAAAAGACCTGGGTGCTAGGAAAAATTGAAGGCAGGAGGAGAAGAGGACGACAGAGGATGAGATGGTTGGATAGTATCACGTTCTCTGTGGACATGACTTTGAGCAAGATCTGGGAGTTGGTGATGGACAGGGAAGCCTGGCGTGCTGCAGTCCATGGGATCACAAGGAGTCAGACATAACTGAGCACTTGAACTGAACTGAGTAGCTTTCTGGTGGCCTCCTTAGGATTTTCTATCTATAGTGTCATGTCATCTTCAAACAGTGACAGTTATGCTTCATCATCAATTTGGATTTCCTTTATTTCTTTTTCTTCTCTGACTTCCATGGCTTGAACTTCCAAAATTATGTTGACTAAAAATGGCAAGAGTGGACCTCCTTGTTTTGTTAGAGGAAGTGCTTTCATATTTTCTACCATTAAGAATGATGTTTGCTGAGGCTTTATTGTATATGGCCTGTATTATGCTGAGGCAGTTTCCCTCTAGGAGAAGGCGATGGCATCCCACTTCAGTACTCTTGCCTGGAAAATCCCATGGACAAAGGAGCCTGGTAGGCTGCAGTCCATGGGGTCGCTAAGAGTCCGGCACGACTGAGCGACTTCACTTTCACTTTTCACTTTAATGCATTGGAGAAAGAAATGGCAACCCGCTCCTGTGTTCTTGCCTGGAGAATCCCAGGGATGGTGGAGCCTGGTGGGCTGCCATCTATGAGGTAGCATAGAGTTGGACACGACTGAAGCGACTTAGCAGCAGCAGCAGTTTCCCTCTATGCCCATTTTAAGGAGAGTTTTTATCATAAATGTGTGTTGAATTGTGTGAAAATTCTTTTCTGCAAATATTGAGATGATCATATGATTTTTATTCTTCAATTTGTTAATATCTTTTATCACATTGATTGATTTGTGGATATTGAGGAATCCTTGACTCCTGTGATAAATCCCACTTGATTAAGGTGTATGATCCTTTTAGCGTATTGTTGGATTCAGTTTGCTAGTCTTTTGCTAAGGAATTTCACATCTATGTTCATCAGTGATATTGGCCTATGATTTTCTTTTTTTGTGTGTGATATCTTTGTCTAGTTTTGGTATCGGGGTAATTGTGGCTTTGTACAATGAGCTTGGGAGTGTTCTTCCCACTATACTTTTTTGGAAGTTTGAGAAGCAAGGGTCTTAGCTCTTCTGTAAATGTTGGATAGAATACACCTGTGAAGCCACCTGGTCCTGGACTTCTGCTTGCTGGAAGATTTTTAGTCACAGTTTTAACTTTATTTCTTGTGAATGATCTGTTCATATTTCCTATTTCTTCCTGGTTTGATCTTGGAAGGCTGTACCATGCTAAGTTCATTTCCCTGTTGTCCGTTTTTTTTTTCTTTTTTCCCCCCTGGTATATAGTTGCTTGTAGTAGTCTCTTATGAGGCTTTGCATTTCTTCAATGACAGTTGTAGCTTCTCCTTTTCCATTTATAAATTATTAATTTGAATCCTTTCTCCTGTTTTATTTATGAATCTGGCTAAAAGTTTATCAATTTTGTTTGTCTTCTCAAAGAACTAGCTTTTAGTTTTATTGGTCTTTGCTACTGCTTTGTTCTTCTTTATTTCACTTATTTCTGTTCCAATCTTTATGATTTCTTTCCTTCTACTAATTTTGCATCTTGTTTGTTCTTCTTTCTCTTGTTGCTTTAGGTGTAAGGTTAGGCTGTTTATTTGAGGCTTTTCTTGTTTCTTGAGGTAAGATTGTATTGCTATAAACTTCCATCCTACAACTGCCTTTGTTGAACCCCACAGGTTTTGGGTCATCATGTTTTCATTGTCATTTATTTCTAGTATATTTTTAATTTCTTTGATTTCTAAAGTGACTCATTTGTTATTTAATAGTTTATTGTTTAGCTTTCATGTGTTTATGCTTTTTGCAGATTTTCTTTTCCTGTAATCGACTTCTAATCTCATATCACTGTGGTCAGTAAAGATGTTTGATATGATTTTAATTTTCTTAAATTTACAGAGGCTTGATTTGTGACCAAAGATGTGACATATTATGGACAATGCTTCATATGCACTAGAAAAGAAAGTGTATTTTGTTTTTTCAAAATGAATATCCCATAAATATCAATTAAGCCTACCTGGTTTAATGTGTCATTTAAGGCTTGTAATAATTTTTGTTGTTGCTGTTTTTCTGTCTGGAGTGTTAAAGTCCTCCACTATTATTGTGTTACTATTGATTTCTCCTTTTTTGGTGTTAGCATTTGCCTAATTACTGAGGTGCTCCTGTGTTGGGTGGATAAATATTTAGAATTGTTCAACCTTCTTTTTGGATTGATGCCTTGATCATTATGTAGTGTCTTTTCTTGTCTCTTGTAAAAGTATTTACTTAAAAGTCATTTTGTCTGACATGAGTATTGTTACGCCAGCTTCCTTTTAATTTCAATTTGTACAAAATACCCTTTTCCATTTCCTCATTTTCCATCTATATGTGTCCCTAGGTCTGAAGTGGTCCTCTTGTAAGCAGCATATATATTGGTCTTATTTTTGCATCCATTCAATCACTCTGTATCTTTTGGTTGGAGCATTGAATCCGCTAACATTCAACTTAATTGTTGATATGTATGCTTCCAGTAACATTCAGTTCAGTTCAGTGGCTCAGTTGTGTCTGACTCTTTGCGACCCCATAAATCGCAGCATGCCAGGCCTCCCTGTCCATAGCCAACTCCCGGAGTTCACTCAGACTCACGTCCATTGAGTTAGTGATGCCATCCAGCCATCTCATCCTTGGTCGTTCCCTTCTTCTCCTGCCCCCAATCCCTTCCAGCATCAAAGTCTTTTCCAATGAGTCAACTCTTCGCATGAGGTGGCCAGAGTACTGGTGTTTCAGCTTTAGCATCATTCCTTCCAAAGAAATCCCAGGGTTGATCTCCTTCAGAATGGACTGGTTGGATCTCCTTGCAGTCCAAGGGACTCTCAAGAGTCTTCTCCAACACCACAGTTCAAAAGCATCAATTCTTTGGTGCTCAGCCTTCTTTACAGTCCAACTCTCACATCCATAGATGACTACTGGAAAAACTATAGCCTTGACTAGATGGACCTTAGTCAGCAAAGTAATGTCTCTGCTTTTGAATATGCTATCTAGGTTGGTCATAACTTTTCTTCCAAGGAGTAAGGGTCTTTTAATTGTATGGCTGCAGTCACCATCTGCAGTGATTTTGGAGCCCCCCAAAAAATAAAGTCTGACTGTTTCCAGTGTTTCTCCATTTATTTCCCATGGAGTGATTGGACCGGATGCCATGATCTTCATTTTCTGAATGTTGAGCATTAACTCAACTTTTTCACTCTCCTCTTTCACTTTCATCAAGAGGCTTTTTAGTTCCTCTTCACTTTTCCTTAATGTTTTTGTTTTTTAAAGATTTTGTTTATGTTGACTTTTTAAAGGCATTATTGAATTTTTTACAATATTACTTCTGTCTTATCTTTTGTTTTTTGGCCATAAGTCATGTGGGATCTTGTCTCCATGACCTGGGATTGAACCTGCACACCTTGTATTGAAATATGATGTCTTAACCACTGAACCACTAGGAAAGTCCCTTGGGTTTATTTTTAATAGGTCATAGGTCTTTTTTTTTTCTCTTGTGTTTCTCACCTAGAGAAGTTCCTTTATTTGTTTTAAAGTTTATTTGGTGATGCTAAATTCTCTTAGCTTTTGTTTGTCTGTAAGCTTTTGATCTCTCCATTAAATCTGAATGAGATCCTAACTGAGTAATTTTGCTTGTAGGTTTTTGCCTTTCATTGCTTTAGATATATCTTGCCACTTCCCTTTTGGCCTGCCCATCTGCTGGCAAAATATAAACTGATAACCTTGTGGGGAGGGACTTCCTGGTAGCTCAGCTGCTAAAGAATCCACCTGCAGTGCAGGACACCCCAGTTTGAGTCCCTGGATCGGGAAGTTCCACTGGAGAAGGGATAGGCTACCCACTCCAGTACTCTTGGGCTTCCCTGGTGGCTCAGACAGTGAAGAATCCACATGCAATAAGGGAGAACTAGGTTCGATCCCTAGGTTGGGAATATCCCCTGGAGGAGGCCATGGCAACCCAGCCCAGTATTCTTGCCTGGGGAATCCCCATGGACAGAGGAGCCTGGCAGGCTACAGTCCATAGGGTTGCAAAGAGTTGGACATGACTGAGTGACTAAGCCCAGAACAACACAACCTTTTGGGGATTCCCTACTCATTATTTGTTACTTTTCTCTTGCTGCTTTTAATTTTTTCTTTGTATTTAATTTTTGTTAACTTATTAATATGTGTCTCAGTATATTTTTCCTTGGGTTTATTCTGTATGAAACTGCACTTCCTGGACTTGGATGACTATTTCCTTTCCTATGTTAGGTAAGTTTTTGACTATAGTCTCATCAAATATTTTCTCAGACTCTTTCTTTTTCTTCTGGGACACCATCTATAATTAAAATGTTGATTTTTTAAATGTTGTCCCAAAGTCTCAAACTTCCCTCTTTTCATTCTTTTTTCTTTATCTTGTTCCACAGCAGTTATTTCCACCATTCTATCTTCTAGCTCATTTATCCATTCTTCTGCTTTAGTTATCCTGCTATTTATTCCTTCTAGTTAATTTTTTATTTCAGTTATTGTGGTGTTCATCACTATTTGTCTGTTCTTTAGTTCTCCTAGGTCCTTGTTAATTATTTCTTGTATCCTCTCAATCCATGCCTCCATGCTATTTCTGAGATCTTGGATCATCTTTGCTATCTTTACTCTGAATTCTTTTCCAGGTAGATTGCCTGTTTCCTTTTTATTTGAGCTCCTGAATTTTTACCTTGTTCCTTTACCTGCAACATATTTTTCTGTCACTTCATTTTGTCCTATTTATTGTGTTTTTGTTCTCCTTTCTGCAGACTATAAGGTCATAGTTCCTTTTGCTGTTGGTCTCTGCCCCCTAGTGGATGAGGTTGGTACAGAGATTATGCAGGCTTCCTCGTGGTGCCTATGCTCTGACAGGTGGAGCTGTCCTGTCCCTCAAAATAACTAAGATTGTGGCATCTGACCCCATTACTCCATGGCAAATAGAAGAGGAAAAGGTGGAAGAAGTGACATATTTCCTCTTCTTTGGCTCTAAAATGAGGGCAGATGGTGACTGCACCCATGAAATCAGATGACAATTCCTTCTTGACAAGAAAGTTACAACAAACCTAGACAGTGTATTGAAAAGCAGAGACATTACTCTGTTGACAAATATTATTAAAATCAAGGCTCTGGTCTTCCCAGTGGTCATGCGTACTTCTGAAAGCTGGACCATAAAGAAGGCAAGAGCACCATAGAATTGTCACCTTCAAACTATGGTTCTAGAGAAGACTTCTGAGAGTCCCTTGGGTAGTAAGGAGATCAAACCAGTCAATCTTAAAGGAAATAAACACTGAATACTCATCAGAAGGACTGATGCTGAAACTGAAGCTTCAGTGTTTTGGTCACTTGATGTGAATAGCCAAATCATTTGAAAAGACCTGGATGCTGAGAAAGCTTGAGGGCAGAAGAGTGTGTCAAAGCATGAGACGGCTGGATGGCATCACAAATACAATGGACTTGAACTTGGGCAAACTTCGGGAGATAGTGAAAGAGTCAGACACAACTGGATGACTGAACAGCAACAATATATCTAAAATGACAGAGCCTGGATGTTGAGTAATGCTGAGTCCATGTTAGGTCCCATCCCCAGCTACCTAATATTAGCTATTTAGCTAATACATTTTCTCTTAGATAATTTTCAATTTATTGTTGAGTCTGTCTAATTTGGACCTCAGTTCAGTTCAGTTCAGTTGCTCAGTTATGTATGACTCTTTTCAATCCAGTGGACTGCAGCACGTCAGGCTTCCTTGTCCTTCACCAACTCCACAGAGTTTACTCATGTCCATTGAGTTGGTGATGCAATCCAACCATCTCATCCTCCGTCATCCCCTTCTCCTCCCACCTTCAATATTTCCCTGCATTAGGGTCTTTTAAAATGGGTGAAAATGGGTCTTTTAATCAGGGTCTTTCCCAGCATCAGGGTCTTTTCATCAGGGTCTCTTTGCATCGGGTGGCCAAAGGATTAGACTTTCAGCTTCAACACCAGTCCTTCCAATGAACATTCAGGACTGATTTCCTTTAGGATGGACTGGTTGGATCTCCTTGCAGTCCAAGGGACTCTCAAGAGTCTTCTCCAACACCACAGTTCAAAAGCATCAATTCTTCATCACTCAGCTTTCTTTATAGTCCAACTCTCACATCCATACATGACTACTGGAAAAACCATGGCCTTGACTAGATGGACCTTTGTTGACAAAGTAATGTCTCTGCTTTTTAATATGCTGTCTAGGTTGGTCATAACTTTCCTTCCAAGAAGTATGTGTCTTTTTATTTCATGGCTGCAGTCACCATCTGCAGTGAAATTTGGACCTAACCCATCAATAAAGTTATTAAATTGTTATTACTTGATGATTTAGTACAGCTAAAACAGTTTGCCTTTCACACACATCAGGCAATACACTAACATAACTCAGGAATGATCATTAAAATTTGCAGTGGTCCTAAAAGTCTTTAATTATAAACAATGTGAAATTTCATTTTTAACTCATTTTGAAAAGTGGAGAAAGCATTGCATTCATTGTGTATGCATTACACTAAATCCCATGAAATACTCCATTGATTTTATTATCCTTGTCATTAGCAGCTAAATGTTTGTATTATTCTGCTCCCTGATAGAAAATTAAAGGCATTATTTTCTATATTTTTGCTCTGCCTCAAGATTTGCTGTCCCTTACCTATGTCTAGGTTTTAGTGGACATATTCCTTATTTATGACATTTTACCCTTGAGGGTTCTCAAAGTGAAGTCCCTGGGCCCTGTAGGTTGCTTTTCCCAAGAATATAGCTGCATACATAGGGTCATTTTATTGAATCCAAATGATAAAATTGATATGCCCCAGGAAAAATGCAGATCAACCAGGCTTGCCTGCTACATGTAGCTCAAAATAATATTTTGTTTTGGAAAAACAAAATATTTTACCTCTTTGATCTTCAGTTCTTTTACTGCAATATCTATTGTTTGGGGATCAAATGAGGAATATCTAATATCTACTATTTGCCAGAATTTTTTCTAAATGCTGTATTTGCTAGTTCACTTAATCTTTGCCAAAACCTTGTGAGACTAAAGCAATTATCCTTCCCATTGTACAGATGAGGCAAGAGCATGCAGATTCATTTTCCCTAGCTATACCACTAGAAAGTGGCAACACAGGATTTGAACCCAGGCAGTGGGACTCTTGGAGTATTGACCTCTCATTTAGTCACATGGTAGAGTGCCCTTGGAATCCCCATGCCTTCCCAGTACTGCTGCCAACTGGGATTGGTATGGAAGGTGTGCACGTAGTGCTTCTTGTCAGTACACATCTCCCAGATTTTTCAGGAGCCAAGCCACAGACTTGTCTTTGTTTTCTAGGTGTATTTTGTCCTGAAGAGCTGAGTATGTACTCATTCATGCCACCATAATGCAACTTTCTCAAGATTAAGATGAATTAAGCAAAGAGAAGTCAATGACAGTAAAGAGATCAACCATTAATATTAATAATCAGGATAAAATCACAGAGTCTAAATTTGATGGAAATAATTACTGGAAATTCACTTTTAAGATGAATTAAAGACATATTTTAGATACCATAGCACTTTCCAGGTCATAAATATGCTTTTCTCATATTTCACCAGCAAGATGGCTCTATCAGAAGGCATTAACAGCTCCATTATAGCTGAAAAAATTTGAGGTCCCTAAAGGGTATAGAATTTGACAGAGAAGACAGGTTAGCAATGGAAAAACTTGGATTTGAAATCTGGATTCTTCTTATAATTAACTAGAGGCATCTTTAGTTACCTCAGAAACAGTGGAAACAGTGTCAGACTTTATTTTGGGGGGCTTCAAAATCACTGCAGATGGTGACTGCAGCCATGAAATTAAAAGACCCTTACTCCTTGGAAGAAAAGTTATGACCAACCTAGATAGCATATTCAAAAGCAGAGATTACTTTGCTGACTAAGGTCCGTCTAGTCAAGGCTATGGTTTTTCCAGTAGTCATGTATGGATGTGAGAGTTGGACTGTGAAGAAGGCTGAGCGCCGAAGAATTGATGCTTTTGAGCTGTGGTGTTGGAGAAGACTCTTGAGAGTCCCTTGGACTGCCAGGAGATCCAACCAGTCCATTCTGAAGGAGATCAACCCTGGATTTCTTTGGAAAGAATGATGTTAAAGCTGAAGCTCCAGTACTTTGGCCACCTCATGCGAAGAGTTGACTCATTGGAAAAGACTCTGATGCTGGGAGGGATTGGGGGCAAGAGGAGAAGGGGACGACAGAGGATAAGATGGCTGGATGGCATCACTGACTTGATGGACGTGAGTCTGAGTGAACTCCGAGAGTTGGTAATGGACAGGGAAGCTTGGCATGCTGTGATTCATGGGGTCGCAAAGAGTCGGACATGACTGAGTGACTGAACTGAACTGAACTGATCTTCAGTTAACAATGCATTCATGTTTTCACATATTTTTCTCCTATATATTCAGAGCCATATGGCAGAGCAGAAAGAAATAGGACTTTGGTGTAAAATGACTCTGAGGTCTACTATAGAACTTTCTTTTGGCTTTCCATTTGGCTTAATATCCTTATTCCTCTGGGTCCCAGGATCTCCTATTTACAAAGAAGCCTTTACACAAATAAATGCTTAAACAACATGAGAGTTCAGAAATGCAGCAAAATCAGTGGCAGTTCTATATTTATTACGATATGTTTATTTTACATTAAGTTTTCATCTGCTGTCTTTTCTCTTAGAAAATCTGCATGTGACTCACCTCAGAGCTGGAGGCTTCAGAGACACTGTCTAGAAATGCCTTATACTAAGAATGGGCCACAACAAAAAACAGACTCAGTATGTGGTAAGGAAGGAATATGTTTGCTGCGACAAAAGCCAGGAATGTCATGTCTCCTTTCAGTTCAATTCAGTTCAGTCACTCAGTCGTGTCCAACTCTTTATGACCCTATGAACCGCAGGAAGCCAGGCCGCCCTGTCCATCACCAGCTCCCAGAGTTTACCCAAACTCATGTCCATCGAGTTGGTGATGCCATTCAACCATCTCATCCTCTGTTGTCCCCTTCTCCTCCTGCCCTCAATCTTTCCCAGCATCAAGGTCTTTTCCAATGAGTCAGCTCTTCGCATCAGGTGGTCAAAGTATTGAAGTTTCAGCTTCAACATCAGTCCTTCCAATGAACACCCAGGACTGATCTCCTTTAGAATGGACTGGTTGGATCTCCTTGCAGTCCAAGGGACTCTCAAGAGTCTTCTCAAACACCACAGTTCAAAAGCATCAACTCTTCAACACTCAGCTTTCTTTATAGTCCAACGCTCACATCCATACATGACCACAGGAAAAACCATAGCCTTGACTAGACAGACCTTTGTTGACAAAGTAATATCTCTGCTTTTGAATATGCTGTCTAGGTTGGTCAAAGCTTTCCTTCCAAGGAGTAAGCATCTTTTAATTTCATGGCTGCAATCATCATCTGCAGTGATTCTGGAGCCCCCCAAAATAAAGTCAGCCACTGTTTCCACTGTTTCCCTATCTATTTGCCATGAAGTGATGGGACGAGATGCCATGATCTTTGTTTTCTGAATGTTGAGCTTTAAGTCAACTCTTTCACTCCCCTCTTTCACTTTCATCAAGAGCCTCTTTAGTTCTTCTTAACTTTCTGCCATAAGGGTGGTGTCATCTGCATACCTGAGGTTATTGATATTATCCCAGCAATCTTGATTCCAGCTTATGCTTCTTCCAGCCCATCATTTCTCATGATGGACTCTGCATAGAAGTTAAATAAGCAAGGTGACAATATATAGCCTTGATGTACTCCTTTTCCTATTTGGAACCAGTCTGTTGTTCCATGTCCAGTTCTAACTGTTGCTTCCTGACCTGCATACAGGTTTCTCAAGAGGCAGGTCAGATGGTCTGGTATTCCCATCTCTTTTAAAATGTCTCCTTTAAGATGGGGAAAAAGGTGCAGTCCTTCTCCAAGAGCCCATTCTACATCAAGCCTATGAATACATGGGTGGTATTTCAGACACCAGAGATACAAAAATAAGGTGTTCTGAGTCATCAGAAAATGATTGGAAGGTTGGAACAGCAAAATCTGTTCTAATAATGGAAGAGCTGAGAAAGGGTTATGTTTCTAAATTATTTGTTTGTTTGATTTTCCAAAGTTAGGTAAGATTACTTAAGCACCAGCAGAAAACCTGAGTAGGAAGTAACTTGAATTGTCTTTACTTTCCCAAAGGCCCACACATCAAGCAAACAATGATGGAGGTAGAGATTGGGTACCTAAAGAATCAAAAGAAGGAATGTTATAAAATGAGGGCAGAGTGAAGATATTGCATCCTGTTTCAAAGATCTGAGCACTTACTTGAAGCCATAACTTTTCCTGCCCAGAGGAAGAATTAGAGTTTTTTTTTTTTTTTTCTTTAACCACCCTATAAAGTGGCATTTACTTTTCTTTCTAAAGTGGATAAAATATTGGACAAAGTAGTTGAGAACCAGAAGGGAAAAGTAGCAGAAACTTTCAAAAGATGAGAAAGGAAATACAAGAATAGAAAATAAACTCAGCAGCAATCTTAATTTTTGAAAGGATTGAAGGAAAAAAATACCTTCTGGGAAATTTCTATATGTATGCTTTTACACAAAACCTTCTACAGAAAAATATGATGAGAGAGGCACTTATATACTTTGATTCTGAAAATGGGGAGAAAAATAGTAGAGTCTATATGCTATAAAGAAAACCAACTGAAAGGTTAAAAGACAATTTCAACTCACACAAAACAGCTACATTGCTTTAGTTAAATGTCTCATTCATACAGTGTTGATTATAATGCTATCATTTTTTATCACAAAATTGTTCAGAGGATCATATTCTATACAAATACAGCCATATAATAATAATAATAACATGTAATTAATTTTAATTGTATTTTCAATAACTTCTCAATTGACACTCATATGGGGTTTGGGGGATACAATATTGCATTTAAAAAAATGACAGATGAAACTATCTTAATACATTATGAAGAAGCTCAAGCAAAATTCTTTAGCAAGTATTCATAATAAAAGTTGAATAAAGAACACAGTAATGTGAGTTTTTATTCAAATACAGAACAATAGGTATCATTTTTCTTTGAATTCAGAAGAAATTCATTGCATAAAAACTACTTCATTAATATAAACTTTCAGAGAAGAATGCTCCCTTGCTCTCTTTGAAATACAATCCATGCAATTATTTTAAAAATTAATTATTTTGATTTCTTTTTTGATTTCTTCTGTGATTTGTTGGTTATTCAGAAGCGTGTTGTTCAGCCTCCATGTGTTGGAATTTTTAATAGTTTTTCTCTTGTAATTGAGATCTAATCTTAATGCATTATGGTTAGAAAAGATACTTGGAATGATTTCAATTTTTTTGAATTTATCAAGGTTAGATTTATGGCCCAGGATGTGATCTATCCTGGAGAAGGTTCCGTGAGCACTTGAGAAAAAG
>SJYT01034905.1:66605-85387 GCA_006410635.1 Cephalophus harveyi | reverse complement strand
AATTCTTCAGCGCTCAGCTTTCTTCACAGTCCAATCTCACATCCATACATGACCACTGGAAAAACCATAGCTTTGACTAGATAGACCTTTGTTGGCAAAGTAATGTCTCTGCTTTTGAGTATGCTATCTAGGTTGGTCATAACTTTTCTCCCAAGGAGTAAGTGTCTTTTAATTTCATGGCTGCAATCACCATCTGCAGTGATTTTGGAGCCCCCCAAAAAATGAAGTCTGACACTGTTTCCGTTGTTTCCCCATCTATTTGCCATGAAGTGATGGGACCAGGTGCCATGATCTTCATTTTCTGAATGTTGAGCTTTAAGCCAACTTTTTCGCTCTCCTCTTTTACTTTCATGGAGGGTTTTTAGTTCCTCTTCACTTTCTGCCATAAGGGTGGTGCCATCTGCATATCTGAAGTTATTTATATTTCTCCTTGCAATCTTGATTCTAATGTAGTGCTCCAATATTCAGTGATAAATACTTTAAATTGTTACATATTTTTCATTGATTGACAGCTTTGACATTATATAATGGCCTTCTTTGTCTCTTTTAACCATTTTTAACATTAGGTTTATAAGTATAATGTATAAGCATAGCTGATTATAAATATCTGCTTTCTTTTCCTTACTATTGAACATATTTTTCACCCATTATTTTTTCTCAGCCTAGATATGCTTTTATAGCTAAAGTGAGTCTCTTGTAGGCATCATATCATTAGCTCTTATTTTTTTGTTAGTTTGTTTTTTTCTATTCAGCCATTCTACATCCTTTGATTAGATAATGTAATTCATTTACACT
Organism: Cephalophus harveyi; assembly: GCA_006410635.1. Lineage (NCBI taxonomy): Eukaryota > Metazoa > Chordata > Mammalia > Artiodactyla > Bovidae > Cephalophus > Cephalophus harveyi. The sequence continues at coordinate 84,592 of SJYT01034905.1, read as the reverse complement.
TAAAGCAGTTATGGACTTACTATCGCCATCTTGTTAATTATCTTCTGACTATTTTATAGAGCCTTTGCTCCCTGCTTCTTTTTCTGTTTCCTTCTGTGATTTGACTTTTAGTAGCAATATACTTTGACTTTATCATAATCTTGTGTTACTATTACAGATTTATTCTTTTTAGATTGCTATGAGACTTACCTAAAATACCTTTTTAATAGATTCTATTTTAAACTGATAGAAGCATAACTTCAGTAACACATGTTAACCTGATATTTTACTTCTCCACCCCCCCCACACACACACATATTTTAGGTTACTGATGCTACATTTTACATATTTTTATATTATGTGTCAAATAACATATTACAGTACTTAAAGTTATTTTTAATACTTAATTTATGAATTATATTTTTAAGTAAAGTATGCATCACCATTTAATATTAGAAACTTTAACTATATATTTATCATTAGCAATGAAATTTACCCATTCATTCTTATGTTTTAAAATTCAATCAGCAATTTTTTTGTTTCTACTTGAAGAAATCCCTTTAGCATTTCTTATAAAGCAGGATTAATGGTGATGAATGCTCTCAGCTTTTGTACGTTCAGGAAAGTCTCTCTCACTTTCATTTTTGAAGCACAGCTTTCCAATGTATACTATTCTTTTGATTTTCAATCTTGCATTAGTTTCTGGTATATAGAAAAGTGATTCAGTTTAGATAGATAGATAGATAGAATAATAGATAGATAGAGGTAAATATAGTTATTATTTTTCATTTTATTTTCCATTATAGTTTATAACAAGATATTGAATATATTTCCCTGTGCTATATGGTAGGACCTTGTTTTTATCCATTCTCTATATAATAGTTTGCATCTGCTAATCTCAAACTCCCAATCCATCCTTCCTACAGCCCCCTTCCTTTCCCACAAATTTATTCTCTATGTCAGTGAGTTTGTTTCTGTTTTATAAATAAATTCATCTGAGTCATAGTTTAGATTCCACATATAAGTAATAGCATATGGCATTTGTCTTGCTCTAACTTACTTCCCTTAGTATAACCTCTAGGTCTTTCCATGTTGCTACAAATGGATGAGTGGCAGCATTCATTTTTTCATTTTTCTTATGGCTGAGTAATATTCCATTGGAGATATATATATATGTGTGTGTGTATGTATATGTATATGAAGGAAATACAACCCACTCCAGTATTCCTGCCTGGAAAGTCCCATGGACAAAGGAGCCTGGTGGACTACAGTCCATGGGGTCACAAAAGAATCAGACATGACTTAGCAACTAAACTAAACCCAGGTCTCCTGTATTGTAGGCACATTCTTTTACCATAACAGCCACCATAGAAAGTTATATACATACATACATATATATATATATGAATAATATTCTTGGTTGACAGTTTTGCTTTAAATATTTGAATGTATCATTTCATTCTATCCTGGTTTGCAAAGTTTCTGTGGAGTGATCTGCTTATAATTTTGTGTAATATGTCCTTGTGTATGACATGTCTCTTTTCTTCTGCTGTTTTTAGCCTCCTGTCTTTGCCTTTAAGTATTAACAATCTCATTATAAATTATCTTGATGCAACCCTCTTCAGGTTCAATCTATTTCAGGTCCTTTGGTCATTATGAATCTGTATATCCATTTATCTCCCCAGGTTTGGGAAGTTTTCAGCCATTATTGCTTTAAATATACTTTCTGTGCCCTCTTTAGCTCCCCTGTCTATGGTTTCCATAAGCCATAGAGTTTCTTCACAATTTTTTATTCTGTTTACCTTTGGCTCCTATGAGTGAATAACTTCAAGATCACTGAGTCTTTCTTTCGTTTGATCAAGTCAGTTACTGACGCTCTTTAAATTTATTTTTAAAAGTTAGTCATTGTACTCTTCAGCTGCAGGTTTCTGCTTTTCTTTTTGGTAAGATTTCTGTTTTGTGCTTTTTCCCAGAAATGCATTGATATTTAAGAGTACTCCATATGTATTCTGATGAAAAGTCTGATTTCAATGGTGGAATTTCAGTCATCACATTTTGCCAGGAAGGGGAGCATGGCCAGGAGAGAAAGAACTCTAAGAAGACCATCACACAATTATACAAATATCAATCACCTTTATTGTTCTCGCATATTTTAGAGTTATGAATGATTATTTTACTACTAAGAATTGGGAGGTATAAGGAAACTACATAAAAATAAAGGGTTATGCTTTAGTTTAGAAAGCAAGGAATTAAAATCAGTGATATCACTTAGTTTTACAAAGAATAATCACAAATTATGAAGTGCATTCATTTGTTAATATGTAAAATATTTAGTCCAAATACATGGAATATTACAGATACTTCATAATTTAAAAATAATAACGAGATAAAAACTAAAATTTAAAAGACTTTCAAAATACGACTTTTAACAATTACCTATTTGCATATATAGAGGTGGAAAAGGGGGTTCTATTTCAAACCACCTAGATCATAACAGACTCAATATATCAGAGGATGTGTTATTAAATAGATAGCTATAAAGAAGGATAAAATTAATTTTACAGTACAGTGCTCCTTCTAAATACGTGTGTTTGCTGGAAGAATTTGGTCTTGCTTTTTGAATAAAAAGTGACTTTTTATTCTTGGTGTTTTACCAAGTTTGGACTCTCAGGGAAATTAAGCAAACTGGTCACATTTTATCCATATGTAAATTCATGTCACCAGACACTTCTGTATTATCTCCCATAATTTGGCAGAAATATTAGTTTCAGAAAGTTGTATCATTGGGGGCCCGTAGAGTAAGCATAGGTAAGTTGATTTGAGGTTTTATGGGAGTCTTATAAAAATTCTTAATTTAATTTAAAAATATCTAAAAGTCTTCCTTTTCTTATGTTTACTTTTGATTTTGTGAGTCCTTAATAAATAAATAATTACAATTCTAAATAAAATTCTAAATGTAAATTTAATATTGTATATTTATGTCTATATTTTTGGAGAATAATGATAATTCTGTAATTTTTGTTTCTATAAAAGGACAAAGACTATTATTTAGATTTTCGGAAATACTTAGTTTATCACTCAAATGACAAATATTCCCAGTGAAGATCATCTTTTCTCTGGCACTCTCTGGCTTTATAAATTTTTATATTATTTGTCATCATAATATAAACTGTGAGAATTGTATTAAATAATTCTACAAATTGTAAAGCAAAATGTATTTGCTGTGATTAATATAAGCATAACTTAACTGAAAAAAATAAAGCGATGGCAGTATGTTAAATNATTTTTGGAGAATACTGATAATTCTGTAATTTTTGTTTCTATCAAAGGACAAAGACTATTATTTAGATTTTCGGAAATACTTAGTTTATCACTCAAATGACAAATATTCCCAGTGAAGATCATCTTTTCTCTGGCACTCTCTGGCTTTATAAATTTTTATATTATTTGTCATCATAATATAAACTGTGAGAATTGTATTAAATAATTCTACAAATTGTAAAGCAAAATGTATTTGCTGTGATTAATATAAGCATAACTTAACTGAAAAAAATAAAGCGATGGCAGTATGTTAAATATTCCAAAACAGTGTATATTGCTGTTCTAGAAGGCTTCTTCCTTTTCCTACCTCAATTTCTTTTTTCTTCCTCTCACTCTCCTATTCCCTTCCTTTTCTCTCCTCATTTACATTTTTTCTCCCTCATTTCTCCCCTCACTCTCTTCTCTTCTGTCTTTTTTTTACTGTGCAAAGGTTTAGGTACATTAGTAAATGAGACATAGTTTGTGTCCTTAAGCCACAAACATATCCTAAAAAACAAAGAAGTTTGTAACTTCAGGACAATCATTATTGCTCAGTTTTTTACTATATATTGCTGAAAGTTTACCTATTCTACTCTAATTAACTTCCCCATTGCAGATTCTCCACTCTAGAATATCACCTACTATTTACTGAAGACTAAAATATTGTATGTGTGAGTGTATTCCCCTATATACAAACATTTAATGGTTCCAATCTACTTTATAAAGATCATTCAGATCATAGTTTCCAGTATCATTCTCCAGTAAAAGAAACCAGGGCTTCTTGGAGAAATGGTTGATTATAGTACTTAAGAAAGAAATATACCAAATGAGTCCAGAGAACCCTGCAGTACTAGAAAGTAAAGTGCTCAAAAAACAGACCAACTGGTATATGTCAAAAGCACACAGCAGCCACTTGAAAGACCCTATAAAACCACAGCAGGAACAATTTGAGCAACCAAAATAAATAGCATAGTAGTGCATTTTAAACCAAATGTCTATACTGATGTAAGTAAATGCTTGAATAAACAAGTAGTGAAAGAGAATAGGCATATTTCCTAGACAAAAAATTCCAGATAATTTATGTATATACTGCCTCCTTGAGAAGGTGAAATGTAACTCTCCAACCCTGAAGTATGGAGTGAATAAAGAACTTCTGCACAGAATGGAAAGGGGGAAAGAGTAATTATAGTAGAGAAACCTGATAAACACTATTCAACCAGGTAATCAAGGCCAACATCAACAGTAGTAACTATAATTAATCAGTGTGTATCTTTAGTATGATCTAATGGAAATGACACTCCACCTCTGTAGTCTACCTCCAAAAGTCTGTAACTCAATTCTAACCATGAGAAAAAAATCATCAAAATGCAGACAAATTGAAGGACAGTCTATAATACCCAAATTGAGGCTCAATCTACAACATATTTGAGCAGTATTCTTCAAATTTATTAAGCTCATCAAAAAAACAAAAGTGTATGAAGCTGTTATAGCCAAGAAGAGCTTGAGGAGACATGAAATTTAAATGTAATGTGGTGTCTTGGATGAAATCCTTGGACAGTAGAAGGAAATTAGGTAAAAACTAAAAACACCTAAATCAAGTAAGGGCTTTAGTTAGTTTTAAAAGTTAAAAAATAAAATCCTCTATCGTATTTAAAATTACCAAAGTAATACGTGCTATTTTAAGAAGAGAAATGTCACAATAAAAATTATGTAGACATACATATTTGAGTGGGGTTTCCAGGTGGCACTAGTGGTAAATGCAGGTAGATGTAAAAGACAAGGGTTAGATCCCTGAGTCAGAAAGATCCCCTGGAGGAAGGCATGGCAACCCACTCAGTATTCTTGCCTGGAGAATTCTATGGACAGAGAAGCCTGGAGGGCTATGATCCATAGTGTCACACAGAGTCAGACCTTTCTGAAGCAACTTAGCATGCACACACATATATATTTAAGTAAAGCTACTCAACCATTCCACCTTGTATCCTCAAGGTAATCAACAAACAACCAGGAGTAAACTAAATCACAATTTTTTTTTCTTACCTGTAGATGCATATAAAGTCACATTTAAACACAAATATGTTTTACCAAAATAGAGTCAAGTTTTACACATTGTTTTCCATCTTGCACTTTTCACTTTTCTTGCATCACTTACACATCATAAGTATTACTCTGTTTAAAGTGAAGTAGTTTTCCGAAGTAGTTTTCTCTTTTTATTTCCATTGCATCCTCCCCCTCCACAGCTCCCCTCTTCACCCTCAGGTAATACATGTTAACAATTTATATTTTTCTCCATACTCTAATAGCTATATGTACAAAATATATGGATAGCTATAGAAACACACATGCAAGGGTCATTTTTCCTATTTCAGTCAGCATTTGTTTACAAAATATAATTTTTATTATAAGCTGCTTCTCTATATATTACATTTATTACTCAGTAATACATCATAAAAATTCCTTCAGGTAAACAGGTAGCATATAGATAATACATGTTCATATAGATAATCATAATTTATTTAACTATTTAATGCATATTGACTTTATTTTCAGTAATTTCATACTATAAATAATGGTATGCTGCTGCTGCTGCTGCTAAGTCGCTTCAGTCATGTCTGACTCTGTGCGACCCCATAGACAGCAGCCCACCAGGCTCCCTCGTCCCTCGGATTCTGCAGGCAAGAACACTGGAGTGGGTTGCCATTTCCTTCTCCAATGCATGAAAGTGAAATATTTACTAATCCCTGAATATATTTTTTTTAAAAAAGAAAAAGAAACAAAAATCCACAGAGAAAAGCTTGTCCCCTCTGTTAAACAAAGTCATCTTTTAGGCAAAGAAAGCAACTTTCTCATAAAAGCATCTTTGCTTTTGGTTCTAAGCTAATGTCAATTAAATAATCTCTTTCCTGTTAAAAACTCCCCAACAAGGCTGCTGAAATTCCAAAAATTGTCCCTGGTGCTATGGTGACCGTTAAGAGAGAGAGGCATGTCAGTTAGTATCATTGTGAGAAAACAAGGAGAAAGCAGACGTTTGACCTGAAGGAGGCAGAGCTTTAGGTTGAGAGTATCCCATCAGAACTATACATGATGGGTGCCTTGTACAGGGTGGGTGCCTTGTACAGAAATGGGTGCTTTGTACATTGCTTCAGTTCAGTTCAGTTCAGTTGCTCAGTCATGTCTGACTCTGTGCGATCCCAGAGACGGCAGCCCACCAGGCTCCCCCGTCCCTGGGATTCTCCAGGCAAGAACACTGGAGTAGGTTGCCATTGCCCTCTCCAATGCATGAAAGTGAAAGTAAAGTCGCTCAGTGGTGTCCGACTCTTAGCGACCCCATGGACTGCAGCCCACCAGGCTCCTCCATCCATGGGATTTTCCAGGCAAGAGTACTGGAGTGGGGTGCCATTGCCTTCTCCAATGACCAATCTAGACATCATATTAAAAAGCAGAGACATTGCTTTGCCAACAAAGGTCCGTCTAGTCAAGGCTATGGTTTTTCCAGTGGTCATGTATGGATGTGAGACCTGGACTGTGAAGAAAGCTGAGCACTGAAGAATTGATGCTTTTGAACTGTGGTGTTGGAGAAGACTCTTGAGAGTCCCTTGGACTGCAAGGAGATCCAACCAGTCCATCCTAAAGGAGATCAGTCTTGGGTGTTCATTGGAAGGACTGATGTTGAAGCTGAAACTCCAATACTTTAGCCACCTGATGTGAAGAGCTGACTCATTGGAAAAGACCCTGATGCTGGGAAGGATTGAGGGCAGGAGGAGAAGGGAACAACAGAGGATGAGATGGTTGGATGGCATCACCGACTCGATGGACATGGGTTTGGGTGGACTCCAGCAATTGGTGATGGACAGGGAGGCCTGCTGTGCTGCGGTTCATGGGATCGCAAAGAGTCAGACACGACTGAGCAACCAAACTGACCTGAACTGAACTGATTATTTGAATTTGCTCTATTGGCCTATTTATCTACTTTTCCCAATTTTCTGTTGAATTTATTGTTTATTCTTCATTTTTAAAAGCTTTCTGAACTTTCTAGATATTAAAATTTTATTGCAATGTACATTGTACCCTAGTACCCTTTTGTAATTTTAATACGCAACCCAAAAACTAAGTGGTTTAAAGCTGCAACATCATCTTTCTGTTTGAGTGTAGCTGAGTATTCTTAAGGACAGCTTCTCCAGAATGACTCCTCTCCTAGGAATTCTGTCAATTAAAAAGGTAGCTTACATGAAAAAATTTTGCTGTTGTTGTTCTATTGCTAAATCATGTCTAACTCTTTGCAGACCCATGGACTGCAGCACATCAGGCCTCCCTGTCCCTCCCTGTTTCCTGGAGTTCACTCAAGTTCATGTCCATTGAATCTGTGATGCTATCCAACTATCTGCCACCCTCCTCCTTCCCCTTTTGCCTTCAATCTTTCCCAGCATGTGGTCTTTTCCAATGAATCAGCTCTTCACAGCAGGTGGCCAAATTATTGGAGCTTCAGCTCAGCATCAGTCCTTCCAATGAGTATTCAGGGTTGATTTCCCTTAGAATTGACTGGTTTGATCTCCTTGCAGGCCAAGGGACTCTCAAGAGACAGAAATTTATTTCTTCATTATTCCAGAGGCTGGAAATTGGAGATGAAATTTTTCACAATTTTGGCTTCTTCGGAGGTATCTTCTCTTTGATCTACCGATGGCTACTTTCTGCCTGAATCCTTACATGTCTTCTGTTCACAAGCATCCATGAGATCCATGATGCTTATTTTGGTCCAGATTTTCTTCTATACGAACACTAGTCATATTAAATTAGGGCCCACCCTAATGGAGTCAATTTAACTTAATTACCTTTTAAAGGCCTTGCCTGTCTCCAAAAAAAAGTCACATTTTTAGGTATAGTTATTAGAGTTTCAGTATATGAATTTGGTAAAGAAGCAATTCAGTTGATACCACTTGACTCCATTGCCAATTTTTATACTAGTACTTTATTAAGTTTATTATAGTTGCATTCTAATATGTATGCCATCAATGAAGAGATCTTCCCCTTCAGTATATGTTCAGATATTTCAAATATGTTCAAATCTTATCTGATTTGTTGTAATCTTGATCCTCTTTGATGTCTTCTTAACTTAATGATACATCATGGAGAAATTACAATTTTATATTCTTGAGTTTTGTTTTTCCTTTTTAAAAAGAAATGTGCCCTGAACCTTTCTACCTAGAGATGTGTATAAGAGACAGCATAGATTCTTCTCTATAAACTTTAAAATAATTTTGTCCAGTTAATTACAACTAAAATACAAATTCAAATACAACTAAAATACAAATTCTAATTTCAATTGCATTAAATACTTATATTAATTGAGATAATTTATACTTTTAATAACAACTCTTTCCATTCAATAACATAAATACCACTTGTTTATATCTTGATAATTTGCTTCCATAAGACAATCTAGTTTCTTCAAATAACTTTTAAGAATATTATGTAGACATGTTAATAAGTACATATTACAAGACATCATGATATGGCATTATTACACAATAAGACTAGAAATAGGAGGTCACTTTCCCAAACTAATAAAGGTGTCAACAAAATACCTATAGCTGAAATCATACTGACAGAACAGTCAAGGATATTCTCTCTGAATACTCCCACTGAACATTGTGCCGAAAGCCTTTATCAGTGCAATGTCATAAGAAAATGAATTTCATACAGATTGCAAAGTTAAATATAAACTTGCCCTTATTTACAGACAGCATGATTACATGTACAGGAAGCCCCAACCTTCCAAAAACAAAAATCTCCTGAAACTATTAACTTTAGGGAGTTTAACAAGACTACAAAATATGAGGCCAACTCAAAAATTGTTTTTTAAGATTTTTCTTTTTATGTGGGCCATTTTTTAAGTCTCTTATTGAATGTATTACAATATAGTTGTTTTATGCTTTGGTGTTTTGGGTGCAAGGCATGTTGGAGCTTAGCTGCCCAAGCAAGGACCAAGCCCATACCCCTGCATTAGAAAGTGAAGTCTTAACCACTGGACCACCAGAGAAGTCCCTCTAAAGATTTTTTTAAATATAATATTTTGATAAATTAGAAAAAAGCAAAAACCAAATTTTAAAATGCAGTATAATTTATAATTGCCCCCCAAAATGAAATAGTTTTAAGAAGCTGATGTTCAATCATTCCAAGATGATAATATTGTTGAAAGTATTTTCATTTCTCCATTGAATTCCTTTGCCTCTCCATCACAAATCAAATAGTCATATTTTTGCTGGTCTCTTTCTGGACTTTCTATTTCCTCCCATTGATCTCAGTGCCTATTTCCTCAAAAATGCTGTACCATCTTGATTACCTTAGCTTTATATTATATCATAAAATTGAGCAGCAAGATTTCTAAAGATGTTATTCTTCTATTTCAAAATTGTTTTAACTACCTAATTCCCTTGACTTTCCGTGAAAATTTTAAAATTAGCTTGTGATATTTTTTAAAAAAATAAAACATTTAGTATATAACATAGAAGTATCACACTGGATATTTATCTTAGGTCAGATGTTTTTAAACTCTTATGTATTTTATTTTGGTGAATATTTTAAGGTTTATTGGCCATTCAGTTTTCTGTTATAAACTCTCAACTGTTTTTATAGTGTAAAAGAAGACATAGACAACAATTAAATGACTTTCCTGTATTGCAATAACATTTTATTGCATAAGCTTACAGTGGGCTGGGTTTTGCCTGAAGGATGTAGTTTCTCAAAACTTGACCTAGATAAATGTAAACATGGAAACCTACATCCATAAATTGTAAAAATTTTGTTGAAATCACCATAAGCCACAAACAAACCAAGTATCTTATGATTACCAAATGGATAAACAAAAATGTGGTACCCCCATACACTATAATACTACTCAGTTGGAGGAAGAATAAACTGTTCCCACATACAACCTGAATGACTCTCAAAGACATTGTGTTGAGTGAAATATAACAGTGTCAAAAGACTACGCAGTGTATGATTCCATTTTATGATCTTACTGAAAGGAACAGTAGTAACATAGAACCCATCAGTGAATGTGTTAGGGAAGGTACAACAGTGTGGCTTATAAGAAATATACATCTGGCCACTCAGATGACAAAAATATGTCTCATATATATAGCTTTTGAACTCTTGGAATTTCCTTAGAAGTAAGAGAAATAGGAGTAGCTTTGTTACAGTATTTGAACTTCATAGTCTCCCCTGTTCTGAAAAAAAAATGTTTCAGAGCTATTAAGGCTAAATGAGTGTTTTCTTATCGATAACTAACTTTCCAGTCCCTTTCCATTGCAACTAGATTTATGCTAATGAGATGACTTTTGGAAAGCACCTAAGAATGAGAGCTGGTTGCCAGAAGAACTAACCAAGAAAAGAGGGTTGGAACTTTCAACCTCACCCCTCATTTTGTGTTAAAGAGAGGGGCTGGAGATCGAATCAACCACCAGTGCCAATGATTTAATCAATTATGCCTGTATAATGAGGTCTCCATAAAACCCCAGAAAGACAAAATTCAGAATGTTACTAGGTTGGTAAACTAGAATCCTTCCACATCCTACCATGCTGATCCTCAAACTTCATGGGGATAGAAGCTCCTAACTTCAAGATCTTACCCTATGTATCTTTTTATCTGGCTGTTGATGTATATTCTTTAATAATTTGTATAATAAACTCATACACTAATGAGTAAATGGGTTTCCTGTACTCTGTAAGCCACTCTAGAAAATTAAGAAAACCTGAGGAGGCAGTCTTGTGAGCCTCTGATTCATAGGTAGTTGGTCAGAAATACAGGTAACAACTTGGACTTGCCAACAACATCCAATGTAGGAGCAATTTTGTGGGACTGAGCCCTTAACCTGTGAAATCTGATGCTATCTCCGTGTAGACAGTGTCAAATTGAGTCAGGTTGTAGGACATTCAGCTGGGGTCAAATAATTGCTTGAATGCATGGGGATAAAATCCCACACATCCTGGAATTGTGTTTGGAATGGTGAGAAGTAGAACAGTATGAATTTAAAGGAGAGCATAAGGGAGGTTTATAGGGAGATGGATCAGTCTGTATCCTGATGATGGTGGTGGACACAAATCTATACATGTGTTCAATTTTATAAAGCTGTAGACAAAAAAATATATGGAAAGTAAAAGGATATCATTCAATTAATCCTAGATTTAAATGGAAGGTGAGTTTGCAGTCCTCTTTAATCCATCAGAGTAATTTAGATTTCTATGCACATTTGTAACATGTACATTTCTTCCTTTCTGCTACATATATATATATATATATGCATATAGAGTTTATACACACACACACACATATTAATGGGCTTCCCTGGTAGCTCAGCTGGTAAAGAATCCACCTGCAATGTGGGAGATCTGAGTTCAATCCTTGAGTTGGGAAGATCCCCTGGAGGAGGGCATGGCAACCCACTCCAGTACTCTTGCTTAGAGAATCCCCATGGACAAAGGAGACTGGCAGGTAACAACTCATGTAACTATAACAAAAAGCTGGACATGACTGAGTAACAGGCAGGAAGGCCAGGGGTCTCCAAACGGAGGAAATAGCCTGCACGTGTCAGACATTTTTATCTCTCATAAGCGGCAGGAGGAAACAAACTAGTGATATTTTTTCCTTCTCTATACAAATTTAAAAAGAGGTTTCTCTTAAAATACTGTGTTGCCATAATGACACCTGGTTTCACCTGAAGTTAACTATTCTCAAACCTAGAGATAACCAATGCCTTTTTCTTATGGAAATGTTTGTCTAAAGCTATGCTAATGTACTATGCATTTACCCCAAACTCTGTCTTCAAAGTCGGTTCCACCTTTTGGCTCAGAACCTACTTGACAAACCAGTATGTTATACTCAGATATTGTTCCTCTAATCTATGTAAACGAAACTGTTTGTAGGGTGATCTGCCCTTCTTCAGGATTCAAGTTAATCATTTTATGGCCCAAGATGAACCATTTGGTGCCAAGATTATCCCAAAATGCTTCTTGTGGGTGAGCGGTCTGGTGCCATTCTGAGTTTTAAGACATTCCTTTCTTTTATTAACAGACTGCTAGTGACTATATAAAATCCAGCTGAAGACTAGCAGGGAGGTACTCTTTCTGCCCCCTTCTGATGTCTATGTCAGAAGCTTTCTCTGTCTCCTTTCTACTTTAATAAAACTTTATTACACAAAAGCTCTGAGTGATCAAGCCTCATCTCTGGCCCCAGATTGAATTCTTCTCCTTCGGGGCCAAGAATCGTGGCATCGTGATTCAACAACAACCTTTCACAACTATGCATAGCACAGCACATACATATATATATATATATATATATATACACACATACATACATATAACTGCAGGGCTTCTCCGATGGCTCAGTGGTAAAGAATCTGCCTGCCAATGCAGGAGACATGGATTCAATCCCTAGGTCAGGAAGATCCCTTGGAGAAAGAAATGGCAACACACTCCAATATTCTTGCTGGGATATCTCATGACAAACCTGGTAAGCTACAGTCCATGGGGCCATAAACAGCTGTACATGACCTAGTGGTTAAACAACATCATACATATATAACTTTAAATGGAAAGTAACCTTTAAAATTTTAATAAAAGCTTTTAAAATTTAATGGTGTTTATTTAAGAATTGGAGAAGGCAATGGCACCCCACTCCAGTACTTTTGCCTGGAAAATCCCATGGAAGGAGGAGCCTGGTAGGCTGCAGTCCATGGGGTCGCTAAGAGTCGGACATGACTGAGCGACTTCACTTTCACTTTTCACTTTCATGCATTGGAGAAGGAAATGGCAACCCACTCCAGTATTCTTGCCTAGAGAATCCCAAGGATGGGGGAACCAGGTGGGCTGCCGTCTATGGGGTCGCACAGAGTCGGACATGACTGAAGCGACTTAGCAGCAGCAGCATTTAAGAATAGTCTATAAGAATTAGACAATAACATTTTAGCTGTCTTGTTATTCTTACGGTTACAAATGCATCTGGCCTTGACATAGCTAGTTAGTTAGGTACAGAATTCAGCAGTAGTTCTAACCCATTTGTTCCATTCTGGGCTGTAATGGAGCTTTCTTCCTGGAAACCCTGGTCAGGACAGCTGCCTCATCGTAATTTATTCTGGTATAATAAGATGGATTAGACACACTGGGCATGTTCTTTGTAGAGAAAGAAGCCCTGGGGGTGGTAAAAACAACAGTCCTTGCTTTTTCCACTGTGAAAAGAGTTAATTTTCTGTGGTGATTTTTTACTTACTTATTTTGTAATATAGTAGTGAAGGCTTTGCTTGCTAGCAGTGATCTGCTGATTTTCATGTGCTGGTGGTCAGTTCCCATGAAGGTGCTAGCATTTCTTGCTTGGATAATTACTTAAAATACATTTATAGGAATTAACCAAACTGAGTATGTTCGGCAGCCCAGGACTCACCTCAGCACCCCTGGCTGTGCACAGTCAGAGCAGAGCCCATTAGGAGCTGACAAAGGAATGAAGGTAAGATGGGAACAAGGAAAATGTCCTTTAGGCATGAAAATCAGCAAGAACCAAGTGCTCAAGCCCAGGGCCCCAAATAAATTAGAGTGGGCCTAATGAAAAGCAGGCAGCAGAGCTCAGGGAAATTGAATTTTCAGCTCCCTGCCTGCCTCTGTTTATGTGCCCCTCCGGTAATTGACCATTTAGGAGCTGATTTGAGTTTTACAGCTGTCATCACAGTCAAGTGCAGGGCAATCCATCATCCCATTGCAGTCTAAGTCAGTCACATTCACTCTGGATGCTCTTGATTTGATGCTGCACAGACAAGTTCTCCAGTGCCTTCTCTGGCCCTTCTCTGCTCAGCCTCCTCACATTCTGCAGCCCTATTAGCCTAACCAGGGCACAGCCCATTGTTGGAAAGGAAAGGAACAAGAACTCACGTCTAGCATTTCAGATTGGGTGAATATTCAGATAAAAATGAAGAAGCCTAGAGAGATAAAAGGATAGAATTTTACTTGAGATTCTGTGACTACTCTGTATTTCCCATTGAGAGAAATCACTTCAACTTGTCTTTCTTCTCATTTCTGATACTTAGGAATCTCATATGAGGAGGGTTTTTACATTTTTCAGTGTTTTTCAAAGACTCTCAAGGCTGCAAACTATGTAAAAGACATCAGACTTCTTTAATTATCTATAGGTATATTCACATGTGGTACTTTCACACTGAAATGCCACTGTCATCTTTCCTCTGCCATGAGCTCCCCCAAAGCCATCCACAGGTCACCCCTTCTGGTACACAGTTATCTGGTACATCCCTTCCCCTGCACATTTCTACACATACATGCTAAACACTGTAGTCCACAGCCTTTCTACCAAAACATGATAATAATATTATTATAGACTCTTTGCTCACTCATGTCCAGCTACTTTAAACAAAATCTCCATCCAAACATTTCCCACTACTCCTTCCCTTACACACACACACACACACACACACACACACATCCTCTCAATCTGTGTGTTGTCTCCTATGTGAGAGATTGTTGGCAACATTCGTCCAAGAGAGAAACTTGACCTTGTCTTACCTTATCCTTGGTTCCTCATATCCTTCAAGTCCTGTTCATTCTCCTTGACATCAATAGAATTATTTTACTTTTTCAGGAACCAGTCACCAGTTCCCACCTTCAGGCACTGTGTCTCCACGGTACACTCTGCCATGACCTTCCTGCTACAGGCTTGGCCCCTCCATCCACAGGTACATCCAGGGATCTTTCTATGGCACAGATCTGGTAGTATCACCCTGTTAGGCTTTGCCGTGTTAGTCTTTTCCATAATTCTGAGGATAAATATGAAGCATAGCTTATCTGATTTGTTGTAATCTTGATCCTCTTTGATGTCTTCTTAACTTAATGATACATCATGGAGAAATTACAATTTTATATTCTTGAGTTTTGTTTTTCCTTTTTAAAAAGAAATGTGCCCTGAACCTTTCTACCTAGAAGGCACTAACTCACTCTTTTTCTGACTTCTTAACTCCTTCCCATGTTCCAGGTCTCAGAGTTTGGAGGTAACCCCTCTTGGAAGCCACCTTCCAAGTTCTCTAAGGCTGTTATTTGGATGCCATACAATTTACCCTAATATGACTGTATCTGTCCCCAGTCCTCATCCTCTTCATTCATCAGTGCTTTGGTTTCTTTCAGTGTCTGCCTCCCTTCTTGGCCATGCTTTCCTTAAAGATGAGGTCAGGTCTATATTACTTACTACTGCAACCCTGGAGGCCAGTACAGTGGCATATTAGGACCTTAGTTAATAGAGGTTGCTATGTTTTCCTGTATTCTACAACCTTGCCAGGCATTCTCTGTTTTACAGAGGGGAAGTCTGAGAATAAAGAAAATCAGAACTGCCCAAAATCACGTGACTCTTAAGTAGTAAGAGTTGGAATTAGAAAAGAATTATTTCTGATTCTAAATTACACACTTCTCTACTATGATAAGCTGCTTTCCAACCTGTAAAGTGATCTACAGTAAATAGTATATGTGGTAGATTGAATAATTGTCTTCTAAAGATCCCACAACCTCATCTTAAGAACCCATAAATGTTACTCTATATGAGAAAAGAATTTTAGAACTATGATTAGTTTTAAGGATTAGAGAGCACAGAGCTTAATCTGTTCAATCTGGATGGGGCCAAAGGATAATCATCAGTGCATCAGAGTTCTTATCAGAGTGAAGCAGAGAGAGATTTTATTGTAGAAGAGCAAGCAGGATACGTATGAAGTTGGTGTGATGTGAAGAAGGGGTCACAAACCAAGGAATACAGGCAGACTACAGAAACTAAGAAAAACAAGGAGAGAGAACTGCACTAGAGTCTCAAGAAATGACTAGGCTTGCTGATGCTTAGCCTTTAGCCCAGTAAAACTGATATTGGACTTCTGACCTCAGAGCTATAAAAAAATAAATTATTTTAAGCCCCCATATTTGTGGTGACTTGATACAGCAACACTATGACAAATCTAGACAGTATATTAAAAGGCAGAGACAACACTTTGCTAACAAAGGTCCATATAATCAAAGATATGGTTTTTCCAGTGGTCATGTATGGACGCAAGAATTGGACCAAAAAGAAGGCTGAGCGCCAAAGAATTGATGTTTTTGAATTCTGGTGTTAGAGAAGACTCTTGTGAGTCACTTGGACTGCAAGGAGATCTAATGAGTCAATCCTAAAGGAAATCAATACTGTATATTATTGGAAGGATTAATCTAGATAGCATATTAAAAAGCAGAGACATTACTTTGCCAACAAATGTCCATCTACTCAAGACTATGATTTTTCCAGTGGTCATGTATGGATGTGAGCATTGGACTATAAAGAAAGGTGAGCCCTGAAGAATTGATGCTTTTGAACTGTGGTGTTGGAGAGGACTCTTGACCCTTGGACGGCAAGGAGATCCAACTAGTCCATCCTAAAGGAAATCAGTCCTGGATGTTCATTGGAAGGACTGATGCTGAAGCTGAAACTCTGATACTTTGGCCACCTGATGCAAAGAGCTAACTCATTTGAAAAGACCCTGATGCTGGGAAAGATTGAGGGCAGTAGAAGGGGATGAGAGAGGATGAGATGGTTGGATGGCATCACCAACTCGATGGACACGAGTTTGGGTAAACTCTGGGAGTTGGTGATGGACAGGGAGGCCTGGCTTCCTGTGGTTCATGGTGTCACAGAGTTGGACATGACTGAGCCACTGAACTGAACTGAACTGAATGGTGAAGCTGAAGCTCCAATACTTTGGCCATCTGACACAAAGAGTTGACTCTTTGGAAAAGACCCTGATGCTGGGAAAGATTGAGGACAGAAGGAGAAAAGGGCAACAGAGTGAGAAGTTTGGATGGCATCACCAACTCAGTGGCCATGAGTTGGAGCAAACTCTAGGAAACAGTAGAGAACAGAGAAAGGAGCCTGGCGTGAAGCAGTCCATGAGGTTGCAAAGAGTCAGATAGGACTTAGCAATGGAAAAACAACAAGGAAACCAACACAGGGTGTAACAAAGAGACACGCAGCATATGCAGTATATATTTGATACATATGTGAACAGTAAATTTTTTCTTTAAATCCAAGTTATTAAATGGCCATCTGCTCACCTGTGTAAGACAGATTCAGCTATAACTATTCCCTGGATGGAAGGCTATAGAATTCATTGAAAAAATTGAGTAGAAAAACATTAATTATAAGGTTTTTTTTAGAGTTATTTATTTTATTCCTATTGTTCTCTAGTAATCAAATCCAAAAGGAAACAGTCATAGAGTTAGGTCATGACTTTCAAAAAGATATTTAAATTCTGTAATAAGATAACAGAACTCATTTTTGCTGTCTCAAAAATTGCTTAAATACAATGTGTTGTTTTAAGATTGCTGTTGGTGTAAGACCTACTGTGTAGCACAGGAAATTATATTCAATATTTTGTAATAAGTTATAAGGGAAAAGAATCTGAAAAAAGAATATATATTCTTATATATAATGTATAATATAATGCATATATTATATGCATATATATGATATTAACATATATATTTAAGGGCCTAGATCTGATAGATAGAGTGCCTGATGAACTATGGAATGAGGTTTGTGACACTGTACGGGAGACAGGGATCAAGACGATCCCCATGGAAAAGTAATGCAAAAAAGCAAAATGGCTGTCTGGGGAGGCCTTACAAATAGCTGTGAAAAGAAG
>SJYT01034905.1:48160-60784 GCA_006410635.1 Cephalophus harveyi | reverse complement strand
TGTTGGAGAAGACTCTTGAGAGTCCCTTGGACTGCAAGGAGATCCAACCAGTCCATTCTGAGGGAAATCAACCCCGGGATTTCTTTGGAAGGAATGATGCTAAAGCTGAAACTCCACTACTTTGGCCACCTCATGTGAAGAGTTGACTCATTGGAAAAGACTTTGATGCTGGCAGGGATTGGGGGCAGGAGGAAAGGGGACGACCGAGGATGAGATGACTGGATGGCATCACTGACTCGATGGACGTGAGTCTGAGTGAACTCCGAGAGATGGTAATGAACAGGGAGGCCTGGCGTGCTGTGATTCATGGGGTCGCAAAGAGTCGGACACGACTGAGTGACTGAACTGAACTGAACATATCCATACATGACCACTGGAAAAACCATAGCCCTGACTAGACGGACTTTTGTTGGCAAAGTAATATCTCTGCTTTTTAATGTGCTAAGTTGGTCAAAACTTTCCTTCCAAGGAGTAAGCATCTTTTAATTTCATGGCTGCAATCACCATCTGCAGTGATTTTGGAGCCCATAAAAATAAAGTCAGCCACTGTTTCCACTGTTTCCCCATCTATTTCCCATAAAGTGATGGGACCAGATGCCATGATCTTAGTTTTCTGAATGTTGAGCTTTAAGCCAACTCTTTTACTCTCCTCTTTGACTTTCATCAAGAGCCTCTTTAGTTCTTCTTCACTTTCTGCCATAAGGGTGGTGCCATCTGCATAACTGAGGTTATTTATATTTCTCCCGGCAATCTTGATTCCAGCTTGTACTTCATGCAGCCCAGTGTTTCACGTGATGTATTCTGCATATAAGTTAAACAAGAAGGGTGACAATATACAGCCTTGATGTACTGCTTTTCCTATTTGGAACCAGTCTGTTGTCCCATGTCCAGTCTGAACTGTTGCTTCCTAACCAGCATGCAGGTTTTTCAAGAGGCAAGTCAGGTTGTCTGGTATTCACATCTCTTTCAGAATTTTCCACACTTTATTGTGATTCACACAATCAAAGGCTTTGGCATAGTCAATAAAGCAGAAATAGATGTTTTTCTGGATCTCTCTTGCTTTTTGAATGATCCAGTGGATGTTGGCTAATAGTTCACAGTTCACATATTGCTGAAGCCTGGCTTGGAGAATTTTGAGCATTTCTTTACTAGCATGTGAGACGAGTCCCAAGAATAAGTAGAGACTACACTTGGAAGAGAATACTGCTCTTGCCAGGGGATTTTAGTCACCCCAACATCCAGAATCAGTTCAGTTCAGTTCAGTCACTCAGTCGTGTCCAATCCTTTACCACCCCATGAACCACAGCACACCAGGCCTCCCTGTCAATTAGCAACTCCCAGAGTTTACCCAAACCCATGTCCATTGAGTCAGTGATGCCATCTAACCATCTTATCCTGTTTTGTCCTCTTCTCTTCCTGCCCTCAGTCTTTCCCAGCATCAGAGTCTTTTCCAATGAGTCAGCTTTTCGGATGAGGTGGCCAAATTATTGGAGTTTCAGCTTCAGCATTAGTCCTTCCAATGAACACCCAGGACTGATCTCCTTTAGGATGGACTGGTTGGATCTCCTTGAAGTCCAAGGGACTCTCAAAAATCTTCTCCAACACCACAGTTCAAAAGCATCAATTCTTCAGTGCTAAGCTTTCTTTATAGTCCAAATCTCACATCCATACATGACCACTGGAAAAACCATAGCCTTAACTAGATGGACCTTTGTTGGCAAAGTAATGTCTCTACATCCAGAGTACTAATGAAATTAACATCTCTGCCCTTCTGAAACTGGAAGCACAGAAGATGAGGCACTCTGGATTGAGAGCTTATTTTTGTGCTTGCTGGACCTCTGCCCAAAATGTCTAATTACTTAAACTGAAATATTATGTACTTCACTACTACATTTATAAAAAAAAAAAACCTTGATCTGTAAAAATGTAAAAATATGGCTCACTTTTTCTAATTTCCATATTCATTATTAGTCCAAGTTAATGAAAAGGAAACTAATTCCTTATTAGTCTAGCTATGTTAATGAAAAGGAAGCCATCTAATTGCACACATATGCAGTACTATATTCTGTAAAAACTAACAAGGTCACATAGTTTTCTCTAACATCCTGACCTTAATATCAAAAAAGGTCAACCTTTACTCCTATATCAAGGATTTTATTTTTAGGTGATATTATCTAAATTTCAATAAAAGTATTACTGGAAGTTTTAACATATTTATTTTTAAAAAGTAAAAAGTAGAATTTATTTTAAAAAAGTAAAAAATAGAGGTAATGGGCCTGAGATTGGGCCTGCTAGGGGCATACCTCACCTATCCTGAGGCACATCCACTTAACCTCAGGACTCCATGAATCAGGATTTGAAAACCAAAGTGGTAGACCCTTGCTCACAATAGGAAACCTATGATTTGCAAAGGGAGTGGGGACCTATACATCTTTAAAAAAATTGCCAGGTCTGTAGTGACACAGTTGTCCTAAAAGTCAAAAAGCAGAAAAGACTAAATAGAAGCCATCATCCTTGGGCAAGGAAAGTTCCAAAAGAGACTGAGGCACTTCCAGGAGCACATGGAAATGACATGAAGAAGACCAAGCAGAATAAAACAGAAAAAGCGAAAAAAGTCACTGTGAAGGAACCACTGGTGAGAACAGAACTTCAACTGAACAGACAAGACCATCCCTGGGTGAGCAGGAAGGCTACCTGAGCTGATGATGATTGGGGCAGTGTGATAGACGAGAGGACATGGTCAACAGGCACATGATGCTTTCTCTTTTTACTGGAGCTTCTGTAGCTCAGTCATTGCTTTGCTCCTGTGAGCTGTTTCATTGACATGAGAAGCTGTAATCCTAT
The DNA here is from genome assembly GCA_006410635.1 of Cephalophus harveyi. Lineage (NCBI taxonomy): Eukaryota > Metazoa > Chordata > Mammalia > Artiodactyla > Bovidae > Cephalophus > Cephalophus harveyi. The sequence goes on along the minus strand of SJYT01034905.1, from coordinate 57,940 downwards.
AGAAGCACATCCTGAATCTGCTTGAAGTCTTTTTTTTTTTTTTAATTGGAAGAAACTTGCTTTACAATGGTGTGTTTTCTTCAAGTTTTAAAGTAAAATATCACTCAGTAGTCAAAGTTAAAATGAAAAATCTTAAAGGATTGCCACATTTGATACTGACATACTTTATCTTAGTAAGGCCAGTCAGAATGATTTATTTCCAGGGCTGGGCAGATTTCTGTTTTTTCTTCAGCCACATTCCAGACCAGGAGTTGGCTCATTCCAGGGCACTAACTTACCCTTTCCCTACCATCTAAATTGTTATTTTATTTCTAGCTCTTTTATTTGAGGTAAAAATATTGAGTTGAATTCTTATACATTGCATCTAAAATATGTAAACTTGTACTCTAAAACTATCAATGAACTGGCTCCTCAAAATTGAAAAACATCCAAGCTAAGGATGACCCATCATTGGGGTCTCCCATCTCTCTACCTCTGGGTAGCTTTGATGATAGTCATTTAACTGAAATTACCTGTTTAATGTTAGGCATCATTAAGATTCCAAAGTGGAATCATAGTCTCTGAAGTGAACACATGGTAAAAAGTGTTTAAAAGCTTAGAGAAGTTGTCCCCTTCAAGGGTAGCATCTAAGGGCAAAGAAATTCAGTGACCAAGGGCCCAGGCCAGAAAGGAGCAATGAGGGGCCAAGAGAGCCTAGAGGCATGTATTTAGTCATGAGGAGTGAGTGAGGTATGTGTGAAGGGGTCTAATTCAGGCCATGGAATGACAGGGGATTGAGTTACACCAAAGATGGACACAAAACAAGTTAAGTTCAAGAGGTTGAGGCTATTCCAGTGCCAGAGGTTGCTACTGATGGCCTAACACATATGATTGACTTGATGTACAGGACACACAGCAGACCACAGCTCAAGTAAGTCAGACCCAGTGATCATGGGCTGAGAGTCCTGGTAAGAATGTCATACTGACCCAGAGGAGGACTTGGGCACAAGAGCAGGCCTGAAAGTATCTCCAGACAGCACTGATGGCAGCACTAAGGCAGAGTGTTGAAATTTATTTCTTGTCTGATACAAGGACTGAGGGTCAATCTTAGGTTCACACCACTGCTACAGAATGGAGTCCACTGAATGAGGATTGAAGCCAACCAGTAAACAATTTATCTTGAGGAGAGCTTGACTATGACACCTTGACATTATCAGGAGAAAGGAGTTTTGGAAGACAATGTAAGTCTCCAGAAGGGCGTGTGTGTGTGCGTGTTCATGTGTGTGTGTGTGTTATAAATCAAGCAGAAACATTGAAGTTGCACATACCTGATGTCCTTTGGACTGGTTTTGTGACTTGGAAAATGTGACTTGGAGGAAGTAACACTAGTTTTGAAGAAGGTATGTTTATAGATTCCTAGAATTCAAGTTTTCTCTCATTATTACAATTAAAAGAAAAAATGTGGAACCAATGCAATTTACAAATATTTATTTTCAGTTAAAAATATTAAAAAGAAAAAATGTATTTTATTTATTTATTTATTTATCTTCAGGAAGGCCTTTTATTCATTTTGAAGCCCCTTTTCATATCAATTTTATTTACTTATTTTAATTTAAATTTATTTATTTTAATTTAAATTTATTTATTTTAATTGGAGGCTAAAAATGTATTTTAAACCAGACAAATAGAAACAACATAGTGTCAGCATAAAGGACAGAAAGTTTAGACATTTAGATTACCTATATTTAACTTCAAAGGCTTAAAATACCTTCACTGATGTATAGTTATCATGGCTGAGTAATTAAGCACAGCAGCCATGTGATATATAAAGGTAGATTTATATTGGCTCAACAATAAATAATCTGTCTGCCAATGCAGAAGATGGAGGTCTGATCCCTGGGTCAGGAAGATCCCCTGGAGAAGGAAATGGCAACCCATTCCAGTATTCTTGCCTGGAGAATCCCATGGACAGCAGAGTGTGGCAGGCTACAGTCCATGGGGTCACAAAGAGTAAGACACAACTTAGTGAATAAACAACAACAAATTAAATATTAAATGCATGAATTTAACTTCGTGGGACTTTTTCAAGTCCTGCTTTGTTCTGAATTTGAATGATTTGGTGTAGCTTAAAGACATTGATCAGATATGGTAATTATCCTCTGAACTGTGTTTGTCTCCCAGAATCCAAGTGCTAGAGTGCCCATAGATTTCTGAAACAAGCACTAGAGCTCACAAGTGTTTAGGATCTTCCTCCATCTCTGATGCTTCCATCTGTAAATGCTCCATGCTCCTCTCACTCTGCCTTCCCTGCTGATCCCCTGACCTCAGGCTGAAGAGGGCTGCAACCACACCCAGAATTTGTCATATCTCCTCCAAGTGATAGAGAAGCTCAGACTTAGACAGAAGCCCTTTGGTATGAAGAGGGTTCCCAGGGAAGGGGCTCTGGTCAGCTTAATTCAAGCAAGGTTTCACACTTGGCTCCGAGAGATAGAAGCTGATCCATGAGAACCCAACTGTCCTATAATTATCAGGTGACCTGGGGAGAGTGAGTAAATAATGAAATGTCTAGAGCAAGAAAATTTTAAAGTGGACCTATGCTGCCAGAGTAATGTAGTCCAAGGGTATATGAAGGAGTTTTGAGCAATGTCACAGAGACTGGTCTTATCCATTCCCCTTCCTACACCAACAGAGACCTGTCCATAATTCTGAAAGGAAGAGTGTTAAAAATAGTCAGGCAATTGCTATGCAAAATATGAAATGTACATATGCAGAGTTAACATTGGCAGCATTCTTAGACTGTGACTCTGACCAGGTATGTGTGTGTATGTACGTGCTCACATGCATGTGTGTGTGGGTGTGAGGCAGCAGGCAGACTGACACTTTTCAGAGTGACCATACTCAGAATAATAGCAGCACAGTCTATAATCATGCCCCTTAGTAGGAAGTTGCTACAAGCCTTCATGGGTGACATCAGTATATGACTGTTTAACAGGGAGGAAAGTTTCAGGTGCCATAAGGCAGTTGAGGGGACATGTTCAGGAAAATATGAAACTAACTCTTAGTGACTTAAATAACATGGGAGTTTTAGGAGAGTTGAAGTGGTGGCCATGTCTGTTTTTCAGTAGCAGGATACATTACGGTGCAAAATGCTGGCACAGGTGACTTCAGATGAAGCTCAAAATCACCTTTGTCCTCTCTCCTCTCTGTTCAGCATTGGGCTGACACATCCCAGTCCTCTGGTCCTTCTTTACTTAATAAACAACCATTATTGGAGACCCTAGCCTTTTGAATCTACTAATCTGCTATTGTTTCTCCTCCAAAGCTGAAAAGAGGTAATTTTTTTCCCCTCTCAATAACATACCTCCCAGTATGAAATCAGGAGGCTACCTGGTGGGTATGGACTTTGAGCAAAGGATTGTAATCCTGACTGATGGTAGGAACCAGAGGTTCTGAACCTCCTCTCACATACGTTGATTACACAGTGCCAAGCAGGAAGATTCTAGTCCAGACCCATTTAAGTGAAATAGATTATTCCTTTGATCCTTGAATTCTCCAACTGCAAAGCAAGAGTGCTTTTACTTTCTATATCCTCTCTAGGAAATGCTTCTAGAAATCAAAGGGGACATTAGAGATGTGAAAATAATGGTACTATTGTACTTAGGAACTAACCAGTTGAGTGTGTTTAGATAATCAGATTTCCCAGAGTTTTTGCAAACAGAATCACTTGCAAATTTTCATAGAGACAAAGATCCTAAACCAAAACCCACTATTTTTAAGCAAGACTGGTGAAGCTAAGTTAAATAAGGCGATAGGCCAAGATGAGAATTTTGGGTGAATCCAGCTCCTTATGGGCTTCTCAGACAGCACAGGTGGTAAAGAATCCACCTGCCAGTGCAGGAGACACGGGTTCAGTCCCTGGGTCCAGAAGGTCCTCTGGAGGACGAAATGGCAACCCATTCCAGTATTCTTACCTGGAAAATCTTACGGACAGAGGAGCCTGACAGTGTACAGTCCGTGGGATCGCAAAGAGTCTGACACAACTAAGCGTGCATGCACACATACACGTCCAGCTCTCTATGGCTTCCCTGACCAAACTGCTGATTTAACACAAAGTACAGGGGATCCAGAGGATTGAGAGAAGGAACTATCAGGTCTCTATTTGATTTAAGAAAGAGAAAAGCCTAGACTAAGTGTTTAACTGATTAAAGACTTTGAGGAGGTAGAATTTTTTGAACCAGAAAAATAGGAAACTACTTTAGCAGATTGAAGCCCTTTATACTAACAAGTAAATTTGCTATTAATAACAATTCCTTTGAGAATTGAAAAGACTGGAGTCTGCAGTGAAGAATACATGCTTAGTTTTACCTTGGAAAATAAAGGACAAAATGAGTGAGGAAGCTGATGCTGTTTAATTTGTGCTTTTGTTCTTTATTTGATGACTCAGAAACAGTAAGTGGCTGGATACATGCACAGCTAATTTCAAGGTTGTATTTTTAATTAACTGCTTATTTAATTAAGAATATGCAGGCCACTGACTCAATGGACATGAATTTGAGCAAATTCTTGGAGCTAGTGGAGGACATATGAAGCTGCTGTGCTATAGTCCATGGGGTCACAAAGAGTCAGACACAACATAGCAACTGAACAACAACAACACACAGGCCACTTTAACTTTATAGAGGCCCAAAGTGGTCTTCTACAATTGACCATGGTTTAGTAGCAACTGACAGTACTCTCACCTTCTAGCATATTTATCTGGACACAGATGCTCAATTCTAAACTATTTCTGGGAATTCCCTGGCAGTCCAGTGGTTAGAACTCCATGCTCTCACTGACAAGGACCCAGGTTCAGTCCTTGACTGGGGAACTAAGATCCCACAAACTGTGCAGCATGACCAAAAATAAATAAATAAACCAAGAAATGAAATTTATGTGAAGTACCAACATAAGCAATAGCAGTTTTGGCACTTAAGAAACAAATGGATCTATAGAAATGTGATGATTAACTCTACAATGAATTATAAAAAATAATGATAATAATAATATTCAGTGACATTTTGAGGACATGAACTCAGTAACAATAAGTGTCACCATATTCAATCCCTTCCAAAAGCCTATAGGGTCTTCTGCCCATTTTTTGATCCAGTTTTTTTCTTTTTTTTATTGAGCTACTTTAGCTGTTTGTAGATTTGGGAAATTAATCCCTTTTAAGGAAGACAAATATCATATCATTTATATATGGAATATAATAAAATAATACAGTTATACTTATTTATAAAATATAAACTGACTAACCAATTTAGAAAGAAATTTATGGCTACTAAAGAGGAAATCTGAGAGTGAGGGATAAATTAAGATATTGGGATTAATACATATACACTACCATATATGAAATATATATACAGAAGAGACTGGAGGGCTACAGTCCAAGGGATCACAAAGAGTCAGAAACAACTTAGAAACAACAACTGTCAAAGTTGTCTATGTAAAATAGACAACATATAAAACAGGCTTACTGTATAGCACAAGGAACTCTATTCAGTATTCTGTAAATACTATATGAGAAAAGAATCTGAAAAAGAATGTATATATGTGTGTGTATGTACATATATTTACACACACATAAAACTGATTCACTTAGCTATACATCCAAAACCAAGCATTGTAAATCAACTATATTCCAATAAAAAATATAATTTAAAATTTTTAAAAACCTATGAGATAGATAGCTAATTATTTCTTTGCCCAAGATAAAGAAATTAAGATGTTAAAAATTAAGCCCAAACTAAAATTACTAGAAAGTCATGGTGGGCTCTTCTGACCCCCACAGCATCCATGGTTTCACTCACTTCCTCACATAGCCCAAATCACACAGGAATTCTTGTGCAATCTGACCCAGGCCTGAATCCAGTTCTATTTAGGCTTCACTCTGTGTCTACCAACTTTCCACTGTGAGTCCACTTGTTTGTCTTCAACAGTTACTATGGGCGACTTTCTTCTGACTCTAGAAATCCCCTTGCTGAGGCTAAGTGACTGTCAGCAGACAACTTTGGTGAGAAGATGGCTGCAATTTGTTTCAATTTGTTTTGTTTTATGAAATCATTTATCATTCTGCTCCTTTGTACATGCCACACTACACTAAAGTTCAGAGAATAATAGGAAGATACACTTATTTGCAAAACTTTAACATTCATGAGTGTGTTTCAAAATAACAAACTGAAGCATGACTTGTGACAAGAGTGAAAGAAAATACCATATATGAAAGTTCTTTGCAAATCGTGGAATGCAGACCAAGTGGATATGAGAGCCCCATTTTGAACCTTGTCATCTATGAGTTAGCAATGGAAGCTATCATTTTTGAAATCCATCAATGAGGAAATATTTGGCTGGTACAAAGAGCAGAGCTCATAAGAAGAGTCAGCAAGTCAGCAGTTATTCTATTACATTCATTCATTCATAGATTCATTTTTCAAATATCTTTGGGCAGATATTGGGCTGTATTTAAGATCAAAAAATACATAAAACAAATATTTGACTTAAAAATCTCACAGTAGAGTAAAAGTGACAGATATATACACACAATAACAATGCAGCCTCAGAGGCATTATTACAGAAGTGTAAACACAAGGTCATCTAACAGGGAGTAGCAATATTGAAGGAGACGGATTCTTCACTCCTCATGAATTACTCTGCTATCACCCTTCTGTGGAAATCAAAACCTTATATTGAAGACTCTGAAGTCATTTTTTAAAATTCTGAGGCTTATTGAAAATATCAGTGTGGTTCTTTGCCTTCCTGCTGGGTTGCACAAGAATGATAGCAAATGATAAGAAAATCACTGATGTTCCCTAGCTGATAGGAGGTTTCCTGCTTACTTTTTTTAGCCCATATGCCACATTGGTCTGTGCTTTTTCCCCCTTAACTGTTTAGATAATTTACTTCTGTTAGGAAATCCAGGGAGAAACCGAGCGATAAACTGAGCATTTCTTAAACTACAGCCCCAGGCTGAGACTCTATGGGGATTCATAATGGATTTTGGAGGGGATTATGAACTGAGATGCTTAGGAGACATACACTTACCAGAAGCCCACAGGTGGTTGCACATCTGGGGAAGGAGAAGATAGGATCAGAAAACTTCATGGCAGGAGCTACACTAGAGGAGCAGGGCATCCTAAGTAAAGCCAGCCTGTGAGCATATCTACCTGCTTTAAAATCATGGTACTGGGCTTCTCTGTTGGCTCAGTGGCAGAGAATCCATATGCCAGTGTAGGAAATATGAGTTCAACCCCTAATCCAGGAAGATCCCACATGCTGTGGAACAGCTAAGCTTGTGTGCAACAACTACTGAGCACGTGGTCTAGAGCCTGGGATCCGCAACTATTAAGCCCACAGGCTGCAACTACTGAAGCCCACATGCCCTAGTACCTGTGTTCCACAGCAAGAGAAGCCACTACAATGAGAGGCTTATGCACTGCAACTAGAGAGTAGCCCCTGTTTGCTGCAACTACAGAAAAGCCCACACAGCAATAAAGACCCAGTTCAGTTCAGTTCAGTTCAGTCGCTCAGTCGTGTCCGACTCTTTGCGACCCCATGAATCGCAGCACGCCAGGCCTCCCTGTCCATCACCAACTCTCGGAGTTCACCCAGACTCACATCCATCGAGTCCGTGATGCCATCCAGCCATCTCATTCTCGGTCGTCCCCTTCTCCTCCTGCCCCCAATCCCTCCCAGCATCAGAGTCTTTTCCAATGAGTCAACTCTTCGCATGAGGTGGCCAAAGTACTGGAGTTTCAGCTTTAGCATCATTCCTGATCAGCCTTCTTCACAGTCCAACTCTCACATCCATACATGACCACAGGAAAAACCATAGCCTTGACTAAACGGACCTTAGTCGGCAAAGTAATGTCTCTGCTTTTGAAAATGCTATCTAGGTTAGACATAACTTTTCTTCCAAGGAGTAAGCGTCTTTTAATTTCATGGCTGCAGTCACCATCAGCAGTGATTTTGGAGCCCAAAAAAATAAAGTCTGGCACTGTTTCCACTGTTTCCCCATCTATTTCCCATAAAGACCCAGCACAGCCAAAAATGAATGAATGAATGAAATAGAAATAAATAAATAAAATATAAAATAAAATCCTGGTGCTGCCACTTGAATAATAAACTAGTAGCAGTAATAATAACAATAACAGTAATTATAACAGTAATAGCATAATGACAATGATAGCAATAACTACTAATAATATGAATAACAGTAATAATAATAACCAAGACATATGAATAAATATGAAATTTGATATTATTATTATTACCACTACTGCTGCTGCTGCTGCTGCTAAGTCGCTTCAGTCGTGTCCAACTCTGTGCGACCCCATAGACGGCAGCCCACCAGGCTCCCCCGTCCCTGGGATTCTCCAGGCAAGAACACTGGACTGGGTTACCATTTCCTTCTCCAACCACTACTGCTATCATCTTTATTTTTAATACAGAATAAATAAAAAAGTAAATACATATTTATGTTTACATTTTTATTGGTATGTGTGTCTGTGTTTAAGCCAAGTCCTCCTAACACCTTTTTTCTTAAACTGTTCCCTCCTTTAGTCATGTGTAAGTGCATCCTTCTCTCTTTGCTATTGGAATGTATATCTATTCTGAAAGACACTTGCTGGCAACAATGGCTAGAGAAGAAAAAAAAAGTGTTGTAATTCTCTAATGGCATGAGATGGGATCGAGTCAGGACCTTTCATGCCAGCACTAGAGAAGGGCAGGAAAGGGATTCAGTACTGAGAGTATTCGAGTACTGACTCTTCTTTCAATCAATCCCTCATTCATGGGCAGCTTCTCTACCAACTGTTCCATATACAGTTGCCTTTTGACAAAGTTGGGGAGTCCAACTGGCAAAGTAAAAGGAAGGGCTACATTCTACTTTTTATCTTAGCTCTGTCATTTCTCAGCAACTCTAGAGCTTTGCCAATATAGCACAGATGAACAAGTCCACAACTACAGTTGTCATCCAAAAAATGCAATGGGCTATCCTTGTGATATTCTATTCATTGAATTGGGGATGGAAATATACACTCTCTGAGCCAAGAATGCATTGGTGCTTCTGTTTTTCTGTTCCACAGGTTGTGTCCAAATGTGTATATCTTAATAAACTTAGAATGTAGACTATTTAGTGCTTTTTATCTTCAGATATAGCTCTTAAGTACAGTTCTGAGACAAAAAAAAAAAAATCTCTCCTGAAATCCTGTTACTTTTTTAGTATACTGTTAACCTTCTCTTAGAAACTTAATCCCCTTGACATTTCTGAGACTAACTTTCAGAAGGTGTGTGATCACCAGCTATACTTGGTCCATATATGATTTACACTTGGTGGTAAGATATGGGCTATATGGAAAAATGTTTGTGAAGCACTGAAATTAATTTTCATTATTGTCAAGAAGAGTTTGATATACTACACCTTTTTACTCATTCATTTGCTTCACATATTCTTTTTATTTTTATTTTTATATTGGAGGATAGTTGATTTACAATGTTGTGTTAGTTTTAGATATACAGCAAAGTGATTCAGTTATAACATGCATCATTTTTTAGATTATTTCCCCTTGTAAGTTATTACAGAGTATGGAGCAGATTTCCCTATGCTACTCATTCAGTTCTAACTGTTGCTTCCTGACCTGCATACAGATTTCTCAAGAGGCAGGTTAGGTGGTCTGGAAAAGGAGTACGTCAAGGCTGTATATTGTCACCCTGCTTATTTAACTTCTATGCAGAGTACATCATGAGAAACGCTGGACTGGAAGA
>SJYT01034905.1:2941-47966 GCA_006410635.1 Cephalophus harveyi | reverse complement strand
AGGAGAAGGGGACGACCGAGGATGAGATGGCTGGATGGCATCACGGACACGATGGACGTGAGTCTGAGTGAACTCCGAGAGATGGTAATGAACAGGGAGGCCTGGCGTGCTGTGATTCGTGGGGTCGCAAAGAGTCGGGCACGACTGAGCGACTGAACTGAACTGAACTCATTCAGTATATCCCATTTGGCTTTCTCTTTTATACACAGTAGTGTGTGTATGTTAATTCCAACATCCCTTCTACATAAACTTTTGAAGTTCTGCCATGCACCAGACACCAGTTCTAAGCAGGTGTAAGAAGTCACTACTATCATTTGGGAGATAGATAATTTGAGAGTCAAGAGACCACATGGGAGAGAGAGATCTACTAATCCTGGAGAGAATGAACCAGAGAAAACTTCCTTCCCAGAATCTGGAAATATCATGCTTAACCTTAAAAGATAGAGCAGAAAGGAGTTTAAAGACAAAGTTTGCATGACATAAATGTTTTGGAGTTTTGAAAAGGAATTGAAACTCAGTGGGGATAAAGAAAATAGGAGTGGCAGCTATCCACGTAAGACAGCACAGCACTGAGTCAATGAAGGAGAAAGCATCAAGAACCAGAAGGAAGGTTAACAGCATCGAGTGCCATAAAAAGCCAAGGAGGATGAGAAATGATGCTGGGAATGGGGGATGCATTTAAAAAGCTACACATGACCTTCAAGGGGGCAGTTACAAGTACAGGTAGAAGGAGGAGGCTAAATTGCAGCGGGTAAAAAAAAATAGCGAGTGGCCAGAGAGGAAGCAAAACTCTTTTTCTGGTTTATGTTTTCGTTCTTCTGTTGACGTGCAGTTGATTTACAAAGTTGTGTTAATTTCTGCTATACAGCAAAGTAATTCAGTTACATGTATATACACATTCTTGACTTAATATTCTTTTACAATATGGTTTATCGTGGGATATTGAATATAATTCTCTGTGCTATTCAGTAAGATAGCTGTTTTTTTAATTTATTTATTTTAATTGGAGGGTAATTAGTTTATAATATTGTAGTGGTTATGTATAGAAATCAAGCACTTTTTAAAGTTCCTGTAAGGAGTTTGGCAGGGCAAGAAGGAAAGGGGTAGTAATGGTGATAATCCTTTTTTACCTCAAACACTAAGGAGACAGGATATGTTTGAAAGCAGAAATGGAGGGGCAAGTGGTGATAAAGAGATAAAAGTAGAATTGAAGGAATTAGGTCCTAGAACAGGAAGGTGTGAGATTCAGTGCGAGCAGTCATGTCAAGAAGTAGTGATTCAAACCACCAAAAGGAAACAAATTCATGTTTTATTCCTCGTATTGAAAATTAGAATTGATTGACAAACTTCTTTGTCTTCTCAAAACACACCCTCAGTGCTACCCTGCCACCGAAGATACTGACTTCCAGAAAAGAAATTCTTTCTTATTTTTATTCATTTATAATAGTTCTCAATTAAAATGTGAGTAATTAATAAGGATCAATAAGCCCCTAAAAGCAGCAGAGATAAAGGTCAGAGATAAAGAGTGGCAATAAAACACTGGTTTACATCCAAGTTTACCACAACACTGCTGTTTCCTCTGGCTCAGAATTTTCAGTTCCAATATGGGTGGGGAGAGGTAAGTGTTCACACGGGCATCAAGTGAAAAATGGGGAAATAATTACCTGAAAACATTTTTCTCTTTTCAAAAAGTTAAAACTGAGCTTTCAGAAGTTTCACTTCATAGAGCTTAATAAAAGGAAACATGAATGAAAAATAGATCCAAGATAGTCTCTCCCATAGAAAAATTTGTGGGGAGAAAGAAAACAAGAATAAAGTGTTTCTACTAGTAATGACAGATCAGAGATATCTTTGCACTGGGCCCCTCAACTCCATGATGTATTCTGTTGTTTTGAGGCAAGAAGCATGAGATAAGACAAATGTGTAATTACTTCTTGACCCACTCTTCCTAGTTTTCCATTTTCATGAGATGCCACAATTCATTATTTGCCTTGATATATACAGAAGGACGGGGACGCTCCATTGATATTCATTTATTCAGCAATCTGTAATCTATATTTAATGGAGTACCAGACTGTGGCATAATAAACCGTTTAGAAAGATAGCTGCTCCACACAGGGGTTATTGCTTGCATAACCTGTACTTATTTTTCATTACAAAACTAAAAGAGCAAAACATAATTCATACCAGCAAATGAAGTTAACATTTAATGGCTTGAGAAATGATAGTATGAGTTTGTACTATGTCAGGCACTGAGTGGCTGTAAAATAAAGAAAGGAGTCCCCCCAATATTGCTAAATAAAAAGCCATTTTTTAGTGCACTGTGAAATATGGATGCCAAAGAAAAAGATGAGATTCCAGTTCATCAGATACTAAGTAATTGGCCTGACTTGAGGTTAGGGGAGCTATTTCCCCCTCAGAGGCAGCCTCTATATGGAAGCCTGTCATGTGCTCAAAGTCTGTTAGAGTCTTGCTGCTAAGTAAGAGCTTAGGACACTTCATCATGAACACACCTACTGAATATGCACCAGGTGTGGAAGCTAAAGTCACCAGGAGTCTGTGATGTAAGTCTCTGTTGGCCTTGAAGCACCAGTTTCATCAAATGCCAATGTTATGGCTTACAGATGCTGCCCTGTGGAGCAGGGCAAGTCTAACAAAATCTTTTATGTGTTTGTAGCAAAATTAAAATTACAAGAACAACATTATAAGTTGTTCAGAGAGTTAAATGTATTCAATGTAAAAAACTTTAAATTATTCTGAAATTGTGTTTTTCCAGGCTGGTTCTAAGTCATTGTTTTTATTATGAAATAATAATGAATAGGTGGTAAGGGTGATTGTCTTTTTTATGTTATGATACCAAGAATCAAAATTGGTCACCTAATGTCAGTTCTCAAGAAATCCAAAATTCTTGGAATCATGCTTTTAGATTTCTCATTCTCAAAAGGTGATATAGTTTATCCTGTATGTAGAAACCATCTCAGTATTCATAGAAATTGCTTCAAATTGTACTTTATTTAGCCTATGCTCAACTCCACCGATGAGATGCCATTTTTTTCTGCCTTCTGTTCCCAGTATTTCTCCATTTATAAAAATTTGGCTGATAGGAAAATATTTACACATTTTATGACTTCTGTGATGTAAGTCTCTGTTGGCCTTGAAGCACCAGTTTCATCAAATGCCAATGTTATGGCTTACAGATGCTGCCCTGTGGAGCAGGGCAAGTCTAACAAAATCTTTTATGTGTTTGTAGCAAAATTAAAATTACAAGAACAACATTATAAGTTGTTCAGAGAGTTAAATGTATTAAATGTAAAAAACTTTAAATTATTCTGAAATTGTGTTTTTCCAGGCTGGTTCTAAGTCATTGTTTTTATTATGAAATAATAATGAATAGGTGGTAAGGGTGATTGTCTTTTTTATGTTATGATACCAAGAATCAAAATTGGTCACCTAATGTCAGTTCTCAAGAAATCCAAAATTCTTGGAATCATGCTTTTAGATTTCTCATTCTCAAAAGGTGATATAGTTTATCCTGTATGTAGAAACCATCTCAGTATTCATAGAAATTGCTTCAAATTGTACTTTATTTAGCCTATGCTCAACTCCACCGATGAGATGCCATTTTTTTCTGCCTTCTGTTCCCAGTATTTCTCCATTTATAAAAATTTGGCTGATAGGAAAATATTTACACATTTTATGACTCCTCATTTTCACCACACATGAGTAATTTAGTTTGACATAGTATATCAACAAAGTGTATTATTATACTGCCTATTATAGTTTTGGGAAGGTAGGAAAAATAGCAGCAAATAAATCACTGGTTTTATTTCCATAATAGCATTTCATTCTTATCTTGTGGCTCAGAAAGTAGAAGCACATGTTTGATTGAGGCATGGGTTATGCCACTATCAGACATCTGCAACAATGGAAATAACCAGAGCTACAGATGAACAAAAACCACCAATAGTGCTCAAAAAGAATATTTCAGATATATCTATTTAGTTTCAACCCATTTTTATTTGTTCTTATATGTAATCACAACCCTTCATGCCACTGTTTGCGTATGAAGGATAATTTATATTAGTTCTGAAGGCAAATGGAACTATGCTACAAGTTGTACAATGACTTTTACAAAGAAGATCACAGTAAAAACCACTATAAAGATGGTTGGATGGGGATACACAGATCACAGAGCCTGGTTTATGGAAGGCCAACTCAACAAAGGACAAAGTCTGCAAATTAAACACAAAGATCACAAAGGAGGAATTAGTACATGGTCAAACTGTGCTGAGGTACTTGGGTCTCAATGTAGTTGTGCTGTCAAAAACGGATGTTTCACGTTTATCCTTATTATGACTGGCTGATCATACACAACTTCCATATTTTGTGTCAAGTTCTTGTGGGGATAGAGTGATTTGTGTGGGACAAGAGTAGGATAAAGAAGCATCTAGCAGTATCTCCAGATTAGGAGTCTAGAATATGAGATACCCTTCTATATGTACTTTGAACATTGAGCAGCTCAACTCATAACTCTGAACATGCCAGGTCACCCTGTAATTAAAACTCATCATCACCACCATCACAAACACCGTGATCATGCTCACCATCATCGTACCATCATACCATGATACCATGATGGTAACATGCCATCATCAACTCCTTACAACTGTCATCATGATTGCAATTAAAATGTTTTGAGTTTTCGTTATGCAGCAACCATCTTGCTATATGTCTTACAACTATTATTTTATTTCACCTTCACAAAACCTTATAAGCTATTTGCTATTATTTTTTCCACTTTACAAAGAGAGAAAGAGACCAAGAAAAAGAAAGTTTAAATGGCATGCCCAAGGACAGAGAGAATAATAGAGCTGATATTGGAATTCAGATTTGTCTGACCCTAAAGTCTATTCTATTGTTCTCTAGTTTATTCCCTTGGTCATTCCCTTCAATTTGTGGAAAAAGCACTGGTATAAATGGCCATGGTCAAACTAAATTTCCTTTCACTTCTGTTGGAAATACATAATAATAGGTGAGTATATATTACATACCTGGATAAGGAAATAGCAACTTCTTGCCTAGAAAATCCTATAGACAGACAAGCCTGGTGGGCTGCATCCATGGGATCACAAAGAGTTGGACACAACTGAGCATCTGAGCATGCATATACCACACAAATAACCTTAAATATAGTTACTCAACTCTAGTCTAGTTTCCCTTCTCAAAGGGCCACTATTCTCATCAGAATACTCCACTTTGTTTCTATTCATATGTCTCTAAACTCCTCCTTCAAAAGAAGCATTGAATAGATTAAATTCCTTGTAGTTTCTGCTGAAAAAGTGTCTTTTGATAGACTTCAGTATCAATAATATTTTGAAAAATCAATAAATATTTGTTGGTTACCTGATAAATTCTGTGGCTGAAAGAAACATTAGATCCACTTTACTGTAGCAAGTCGAATGTCAGAGAGGCTATGGTAGGAGCATATGGACTTGGCACCAGTCCCTCTAATAGGTGCCATCTTCTGCCTATAGTATTACCGGCAAAGTGAAATATGTTATTCACTAGACATCTTCACTATGGGCAATCTGTAGAAAGTAGGTTGTTTCTTTTGGTTATATCTGATACCATAGATAAACTAAGTCCTTGCTGCACCATGCACGAGGAGGAGGGAAAACAGAACAACCCCCTTTCCAAAATAAAGACAAAAATTAAACAAACATACGTAAAAAAAACTTCTGGATGTCAGACTTGGCCAGTAGGATAAAGAAGCATCTAGCAGTATCTCCAGATTAGGAGTCTAGAATATAAGATACCCTTCTATATGTACTTTGAACATTGAGCAGCTCAACTCGTAACTCTGAACATGTCTTCAGGGTTAATGCTTCATCCCTTTGCCTTTGTCTTCAGGGTTAATGCTTCATCCCTTTCTTGATTCGCATTAGAAATTGTATAATCTCTCTAAATACACAAGCAAGCACAAGCTCAAATTTTTGTTATGCTGATCCACTTTTTATCACCCTTCCAGTTTCAAAAGTTTCACTTGCACAGTTTCTGGTTTTGAAAATGGAGAGAAGTAGAATGGATAACACATTTGCCATCCATTCTGTTAGTGAATTAGTGATCAAATGTCACCCACAAACAGGATGGTTAATGATTTTCTTTGAGCTGAAACAAAAGTTGATCACTGGAAAATAGAAACAATGTTCTTTTACTCTCTGCTTTGGAGGTGATACAGGGTTTACTGAGAACTCTTTTTAAAATTCAGCAACACAATTATCACAAACACTGCACATAGTGAATCTTCAAGTCTAGACAATGAGAAATTCAGAAAGTAATGACTAAATCAATAGTATCTATAACCTGGGAGGGAGGGACTGCCTTATCTCCAGTATTGATAGTTATTTGTAATATACAGAGGTTTACTTAATGTTCAGATATAAATGAGAACACAGGCACTCATCAACTGAATTGATTTAGAAATAGCAAAATGAAGGACAGAGAAAACATACTTAATTCTTTACTTGGGTAAAGGCAATTCATGTAATTTTAGTTATATAGTTAGAGACAGGACTTAGAAAGTAGTATAAATAGGAGATGGTCAATGGTAGCCAAACCCTACGGAGTTGGACTACAGAAAGTGCATTCTTTTTCTTCAAATTCAAGGTTGGAACTTCTTGCGGTGGGTGGGGCTGCAGTTGTGGATATCTGTCCATAAGTGAATGGTTGGGAGGGTGGAGGGAGGAAGAGGAAAGAAATACAGCTGGTGAACAGACTTGATGCTTATCTCTTGGGAGCAAGGCAAGTAAATGGACTAGTTATAAAATTTTTCTATATATGTATGGTTAATTAGCACTTATTGAATGATGATATGGAGGTCTAACCTATGTTTTTCAAAAAAGAAATTAAGAAAATATGAAATAAGTATCTGTAATGAGTAAAGGATATCAAACATTTGTTATTATTATGGAAAAATCATCTATTTCTCTCAAATGAATGAAGACAGGATGAGTATTTCACACTGCCATCTCTTCAACCTAGTATAAGAGCTCTCTAAAGCAAAGAATGCCTAATTAAGAACCTCTGACATAGAACAAATAACTGCAAATATGGAAGGGAGAGAGAGGTCTTCCCATTGCCAGTCCATCCCATCAAGAAGCTTGCACAAACATCTTATCCTCATTCAGAAGAGGACAGAGAGAAGAAGCAAGAAGAACTACAATATCACAGCTGCCAGAAGGAAAACCATAACCACAGAAAGTTAATCAAAATGAAAATGCAGAGATTTATGTCCCAGATGAAGAAACAAGATAACATGCCAGAGAAACAATGAAATGAAGTGGAAACAGACAACATTCCAGAAAAAGAGTTCAGAATAATGATAGTAAAGATGATCCTGAATCTTGGGGGAAAAAAATAGAAAAGATGCAAATAACGTTTACCAAATACCAAGAACTATAGCACACGGAGAGATGAGAAATATACTCAAAGGAATAAATAGCAGAATAATTGAGGTAGAAGAATGAATAACTGATTAGAAGACAGAATGGTGGAAATCATTGCTGCAAAACAATATTTTAAAAAAGAATAAAAAGAAATTAAGACAACGTAAGATACCTCAGATTGATTATATTCTTTGCAGCCAAAAATGGGGAAGCTGTATACAGTCACCAAAAACAAGACTAGGAGATGACTGTGGCTCATATCATGAACTCCTTATTGCCAAATTCAGACTTAAATTGAAGAAAGTGGGGAAAACCACTAGACCATTAAGGTATGACCTAAGTCAAATCCCTTATGATTATACAGTGGAAGTTACAAATAGATTTAAGGGACTAGATCTGATAGACAGAGTGCCTGATGAACTATGGATGGAGGTTCATGACATTGTACAAGAGACAGGGATCAAGACAATAAAGAATTGCAAAAAGGCAAAATGGCTATTTGAGGAGGCCTTACAAATATCTGTGAAAGGTACAGAAGTGAAAAGAAAAGTTGAAAAGGAAAGGTATAAGGATCTGAATGCAGAGTTCCAAAGACTAGGAAGGAGAGATAAGAATGCCTTCCTCGGTGATCAAACAAAGAAATAGAGGAAAACAATATAATGGGAAAGACTAGAGATCTCTTCAAGAAAATTAGAGACACCAAGGGAACATTTCATGCAAAGATGGGTTCAATAAAGGACTGAAATGGCATGGACTGAACAGAAGCAGAAGATATAAAGAAGAGGTGGAAAGAATACACAGATGAACTGTACAACAAAGATCTTCATGACACAAATAATCACAATGGTGTGATCTCTCCCCTAGAGCCAGACACCCTGGAATGTGAAGTCAAGTGGGCCTTAGGAAGCATCACTATGAACAAAGCTAGTGAAGGTGATGGAATTCCTGTTGAGCTATTTCAAATCCTAAAAGATGCTGTGAAAGTGCTGCACTCAATATGCCAGCAAATTTGGAAAACTCAGCAGTGGCCACAGGACTGGAAAAGGTCAGTTTTCATTCCAATCCCAAAGAAAGATAATGCCAAGGAGTGCTCAAACTATCGCACAATTGCACTCATCTCACATGCTAGAAGAGTAATGTTCAAAATTCTCCAAGCCTGGCTTCAGCAATATGTGAACTGTGAACTTCCAGATGTTCAAGCTGGTTTTAGGAAAGGCAGAGGAACCAGAGATCAAATTGCCAACATCTGCTGTATCATCAAAAAAGCAAGAGTGTACCATAAAAATATCTACTTCTGCTTTATTGACCATGCCAAAGCTTTTGACTGTGTGGATCACAATAAACTGTGGAAACTTCTCAAAAAATGGGAATACCAGACCACCTGACCTGCCTCTTGAGAAACCTATGTGCAGGCCAGGAAGCAACAGTTAGAACTGGACATGGAACAAGAGACTGGTTCCAAATAGGAAAAGAAATATGTCACGGTTTTATATTGTCACCCTGCTTGTTTAACTTATATGCAGAGTACCTCGTGAGAAAAGCTGGGCTGGAAGCACAGCTGGAATCAAGATTGCTGGGAGAAATATCAATAACCTCAGATGTGTCGATGACACCACTCTTATGGCAGAAAGCAAAGAACTAAAGAGTCTTTTGATGAAAGTGAAAGAGGAGAGTGAAAAAGTTGGCTTAAAGAGTGACTTTCTGAAAACTAAGATCATGGCATGCAGTCCCATCACTTCACGGCAAATACATAGGGAAACAGTGGAAACAGTGGCTGACTTTATTTTTTAGGCTCCAAAATTATTGCAGATGGTGATGGCAGCCATGAAATTGAAAGACACTCCCTCCTTGAAAGGAAAGTTATGACGAACCTAGATATCATATTAAAAAGCAGAGACATTACTTTGTCAACAAAGATCCATCTAATCAAGGCTATCGTTTTTCCAATAGTCGTCTATGGATGTGGGAGTTGGACTATAAAGAAAGCTGCATGCCAAAGAATTGATACTTTTGAACTGTGGTGTTGGAGAAGACTCCTGAGATTCCTTTGGACAGCAAGGATATCCAACCAGTCCATCTTAAAGGAAATCAATCCTGGATGTTCATTGGAAGGACTGATGCTGAAGCTGAAACTCCGATACTTTGACCACCTGATGCGAAGAGGTGACTCATTTGAAAAGACCCTGATGCTGGGAAGATTGAAGGCAGGAGGAGAAGAGGACGACAGAAGATGAGATGGTTGGCTGGCATCACCAACTCAATGGACATGAATTTGAGTGAACTCTGGGTGTTGGTGATGGACAGGGAGCCCTGACAATCTGTGGTTCATGAAGTAGGAAAGAGTCAGACATGACTAAGTGACTGACCTGAACTAAACTGTAGAGACCTCAGGGATAATATTAAATGCACCAACACTTGCATTTTATGGTCCCAGAAGGAGAATAGAAAGAGAAAGGACCTGAGAAATATTTAAAGAGACATAGCTGAAAAATTCTCTAGCATGGGTAAGGAAATAGTCAACCAAGTCCAAGGAGCACAGAAAGTCCCAGACACAATAAACCCAAGGATCAACACACAGAGACACATAATAATCAAACTGACAAAAATTAAAGACAGTGCTACAATATTAAAAGTAACAAGGGAAAAATGACAGATAACATAAGAGAAGTCCTATAAAGTTAAGAGCTGATTCCCCAACAGAAATTCTAAAGCTAAAAAACAATGACACAATGTATTTAACATGATCAAAAGGAAGGAACTACAACCAAGAATTCTCTAACCAGTAGAACTTTCGTTTAGATTTGATGGAGAAATCAAAAACTTGGCTGACAAGTGAAAGTTAAGAGAATTCAGCACCACCAAACCAGCTTTACAACAAATGCTAAAGGGACTTCTCTAGGGAGGAAACACAGAGATGAAAAAGCTCTATAAAAAATAAACCCAAAATAATTAAGAAAATTGTAATATGATCATATATATCAATAATTGCCTTAAATATAAATATATTAAACACACCAACTAAAGGACGTAGACTGGCTGGGTGGATAAGTTCAGTTCAGTTCAGTCACTCAGTCGTGTCCGACTCTGTAACTTCATGGAATGCAGCACGCCAGGCCTCCCTGTCCATCACCAACTCCCAGAGTTTACTCAAATTCATGTGGTATATTGATATTAGTTCAAGCTCAGTTCAGTCGCTCAGTCGTGTCCGACTCTTTGCGACCCCATGAATAGCAGCATGCGAGACCTCCCTGTTCATCACCATCTCTCGGAGTTCACTCAGACTCATGTCCATCGAGTCCATGATGCCATCCAGCCATCTCATCCTCGGTCGTCCCCTTCTCCTCCTGCCCCCAATCCCTCCCATTCACTGCAAAGACTGTCTCTTATACACATCTAGATGTGTATAAGAGACAGGCTTTCTAAGGCCAACTTGACTTCACATTCCAAGATGTCTGGCTCTAGATTAGTGATCACATCATCATGATTATCTGGGTCGTGAAGATCTTTTTTGTACAGTTCTTCCGTGTATTCTTGCCACCTCTTCTTAATATCTTCTGCTTCTGTTAGGTCCAGACCATTTCTGTCCTTTATTGAGCCCATCTTTAGATGAAATATTCCCTTGGTATCTCTAATTTTCTTGAAGAGATCTCTAGTCTTTCCCATTCTGTTTTTTTCCTCTATTTCTTTGCATTGATCACTGAAGAAGGTTTTCTTATCTCTTCTTGCTATTCTTTGGAACTCTGCATTCAGGTGCTTATATCTTTCCTTTTTCTCCTTTGCTTTTCGCCTCTCTTCTTTTCACAGCTATTTGTAAGGCCTCCCCAGACAGCCAATTTGTTTTTTGCATTTCTTTTCCATGGGGATGGTCTTGATCCCTGTCTCCCGTACAATGTCACGAACCTCATTCCATAGTTCATCAGGCACTCTATCAGATCTAGGCCCTTAAATCTATTCCTCACTTCCACTGTATAATATAAATTGAAGAATAAAAAATATACAGTCATCTCAAAAGATGCTGAAAAAGCTTTTGACAAAAGTCAGCACCCATTTATATGAAAGTTCTCAGAAAGTGAGCCATGGAGGGAACATACTTCAACATAATAAAGGCCATAAATGACACATCTACAGCTAACATCATACTCATTGGTGAAAAGCTGAATGTATTTCCTCTAAGATCAGGAAAAAGGCAAGGATGTCCCTTCTCACCCCTGTTATTCAACACAGTTTTGGAAGTCTTAGCAACAGCAATCAGAGAAGAAAAAGAAGTAAAGTGAATCTAAATTGGAAAAGAAGAAGTTAAACTGTCCTGTTTACAGATGACATGATACTCTACAAAGATCCTAAATATGCTACAGAAAACTACAACTCATCAATGAATTTGGTAAAGTTTCAGGTTATAAAATTAATACACAGGAATCTGTTGTGTTTTTATACACTAACCAACAAAGGTCAGAAAGAAAAATTCAATAAGCATCTCAATTTACCATTGCATCAAAAAGAATAAAATACCTAAGGACAGGCCTACCTAAGGAGACAAAGGACCTGTACTCTGAAAAGTATGACATTGAACAAAAGAACTGAAGAAGACATAAACAGATGAAAAGAAATACCATGTTCAAAGATTGGAAGAATCAGTGTTGAAAAAATGATTATATTCCCCAAGGCAATCTACAAGTTTAATGCAACCTGTATCAAATTACTATCAAATTACCAATGGATCTTACAAAGAACTAGAACAAAAAAATGTTAAAATTTGTATGGAGACACACAAAACCCCGAATAGCCAAAGAAACCTTGAGAAAGAAAAATGCAGCTAGAAGAACCAGGATCTTTGACTTCAGACTATACTACAAAGCTACAGTCATCAAAGGAGTATGGTACTGATGCAAAAATAGAAATATAGTTCAAAGGAATAGGATAGAAAACCCAGAAATAAACCCACACCCCCATGGTCAATCAATCCATGGCAAAGTAGGCAAGACTGCACAATGTTGTAAAAGAAGTCTCTTCAACAAATGGAGCCTGTAAAATGGTACTGTTATATGTAAAAATATGAAATTAGATCATTCTTTAAAACCACACACCAAAATAAGTCCAAGATAGACTAAAGACCTGAATGTGGGACAAGGCACTATAAAACTCCTAAAGGAAAACATTGGCAGAACACTTTCTGACAGCAGCCTTTTTTTTTTTTTTTCTGATACATCTCCCAGAACAATGAAAATAATGAGACCTACTTAAACTCAAAAGCTTTTTCACAGCAAAATAAATAATGAAACAGCAAGACAACCCACAGATTGAGAGACAATATTTGTAAATGATAAGACCAACAAGGAATAAGTCTCCAAAATTTACAAACAGCATATAAAGCTTAACAGTATCAAAGGAAGAAACATAATCTACAATGAGATTTCTCTTCACACCAACCAGAATGGTTATCCTGAAAAAATCCACAAACAATAAATACTGGAGAGAGTGTGGAAAGGGGGGATCCCTCCTACAGTGTTGATGGGAATTTACAGTGGTATAGCCACTAGGAAGAACAGTATGGGGGCTCCTTCAGTTCAGTTCAGTTGCTCAATCATGTCCAACTATTTGAGATCTGATGGACTGCAGCACTCCAGGTCTCCCTGTCCATCACCGACTCCCAGAGTTTACTCAAACTCATGTCCATTGAGTTGGTGATACGATCCAACCAACTCATCCTCTGTCGTCCCCTTCTCCTCCTGCCTTCAATCTTTCTGAGCATCAGGATCTTTTTAAATGAATCAGCTCTTCACATCAGGTGGCCAAAATATTGGAGTTTCAGCTTCAACATCAGTCCTCCCAATGAACACCCAGGACTGATCTCCTTTAGGATGGGCTGGTTGGATCTCCTTGCAGTCCAAGGGACTCTTAAGAGTCTTCTCCAACACCACAGTTCAAAAGCATCAATTCTTCTGCACTCACCTTTCTTTATATTCTAACTCTCACATCCATCCATGACTACAGGAAAAACCATAGCCTTGATTAGGTGGTCCTTTTTTGGCAAAGTAATATCTCTGCTTTTTAATATGCTGTCTAGATCGGTCATAACTTCTTTTCCAAGGAGTAAGCATCTTTTAATTTCATGGCTGCAGCCACCATCTACAGTGATTTGAGAGCCCCCCAAAATAAATTCTGCCACGGGTTTCATTGTTTCTCCATTTGCCATGAATTGATGGGACCAGATGCCATGATCTTTGTTTTCTGAATGTTGAGTTTTAAGCCAACATTTTCACTCTCCTCATTCACTTTCATCAAGAGGCTCTTTAGTTCTTCACTTTCTGCCATAAAGGTGGTGTCATCTGCATATCTGAGGTTATTGATATTTCTCCTGGCATCTTGATATCAGCTTGTGCTTCATCCAGCCCAGTGTTTCTCATGATGTACTCTGCATATAAGTTAAATAAGCAGGGTGACAATATACAGCCTCAAAGTACTCCTTTCCCTATTTGGAACCAGTCTGTTGTTTCACGTCCAGTTGTGACTTTTGTATCTTGACCTGCATACAGATTTCTCAAGAGGCAGGTCAGGTGGTCTGGTATTCCTATCTCGTTCAGTATTTTCCACAGTTCATTGTGATCCACACAGTCAAAAGCTTTTGACTCTATGGAGGCTCCTTAAGAAACTCAAAATAGAGCTACCATATGACTTTGTAATCCCAATCCTGGGCATATATTTGGAGAAAACATGATCCAAAAGGATACATGCATTCCAGTGTTCATTGCGACACAGATCACAATAGCCTAGACATGGAAGACCCTAAATGTCCATCAACAGAGGAACAGATAAAGAAAAGTGGTATGCATGGAATAATGGAATAATACTTAGCTAGTAAAAAGAATGAAAATAATATCATTTGCATCAGTATGCATGTACCTAAAGATTATCATACTGACTGAAGTAGATGAGACAGGGAAGAGGAAATATTATATGAGAGCACTTACGTGTGGAATCTAAAAAGAAATGATACATATGAATTTACTTAAAAATGGAAAGAGACTCACAGACTTAGAGAATA
Source organism: Cephalophus harveyi (assembly GCA_006410635.1). Taxonomy (NCBI): domain Eukaryota; kingdom Metazoa; phylum Chordata; class Mammalia; order Artiodactyla; family Bovidae; genus Cephalophus; species Cephalophus harveyi. The sequence goes on along the minus strand of SJYT01034905.1, from coordinate 33,479 downwards.
AATTTATGGTTGCTTGAGGGGACAAAGATGAGGGGAAGTGATAGAGAATTTGGAATGGACATGTACACACTGCTGCATTTAAAATGGATAACCAAAAAAGACTGACTGTATAGCACAGGGAAGGAACCTTTCCTATCTACCAACATTTCTGAGTAAGTAACTGATTTTGTTAAGTGGAAAGCAGCAGGACCCCCATTTGATGACACCCTGTTGATTTCTTGACACTATAACTGAGGGACAGAATAAGCTGCTGTTTTCAGATTTGTGTGGCTTGGAAACTGACCTTGTCTCCATTTCCAGTCATAATGTGATTTGAGGAAAAATCTTCTGCTACATTTCTGCCACAATCTCACCAATTAAGGCCAACTCCATCCCTCAGCTGGACTATTGAAATGGCTTTTTACCCTTTCTCTCAGCTCCTACTTTTGCCCCCTTGAATTAGAGTGAGGATAACATGTAGTATCAAAACTAAATTTTTCAGAGTGAGGAGTTAATTAATAACTACTCCACAATAACAGTCATCAGGGCTTCTCAGGTGGTACTAGTGGTAAAAAACCTGCCTGCCAATGCAGGAGACTTAAGAGATGCAGGTTCAATCCTTGGGTCAGGAAAGGCATGGCAACCCATGCCAGTATTCTTTCTGGAGAATCCCATGGACAGGAGAGCCGGGTGGGCTATAGTCCATAGGGTTGCAAAGAGTCAGACACAACTGAGGCAACTTACCTAGCAAGCATGTACACACAGTCATAAGGGCTTCCCAGGTGGCTCAGTGGTAAAGAATATGCCTCCCAGTGCAGGAGACCCACGAGTTACAGGTTCGATCCCTAGGTGGAGAAGATCCCCTGGAGTAGAAAATGGCAACCTGCTCCAGTATTCTTGCCTGGAAAATTACATGGACAGAGGAGCCTGGAGGGCTACAGTCCATGGAATTACAAATAGTGGACATGACTGAATATGCTCTAGTGTATGCTTGTAACAGTCATAAATTGGACCCATCTCAGACAAACTAAGAGATATGTCACCCTGCTTTATATATTATTCTTCTAGCAGGAAGAGTAAATTTTTTGATTCTAAGTAAGATCTCATCAATCTCCTTAAACTGCTCCCATGGCCTTTCATTCCATGAGGAATAAATTACAAATTCCATACTAGGACTTATAGGATTCTTTCTCAGGTCTCATCCCACTTTGCTCCATGTCCTCCAGCCTCTCCCTCATTTTGCTATGAGTACCCAGTAAAGCTGGGTACTTTATTTTGCTTAAAGTATCCAGCTTGGTAGCCTCCTGAGGCTTCTGTTAGTACTTCTCATTCTGTCTGCAAAATTCTTTCCCTCTCACTTTGCACAGCTGACTTCTCAATCTTCAAATGTGCTCACACAAAAACTTCTCTAAGAAGTCTTTGTTGATTATTCTATCAAAAAACATGCATCCACCCTTTCACTCTTGTACTATTAACCTAATCAATTGCCTTCATGGGACTCAGTCTCATCTAAATATCTATTTCAATTTTTACTAGCTTACTCTCCCTTCTAGAATACAAGCTTTTGCCTGTAGAAGCTTGCTGTGTCTTCAGTACTTGAATCAAGGTTTTCAACTGTAGGGTAGGAAAAAATAGTCGTCCTCTACCTTTCTAAGTTCTTGACTGGAAGCCTAAGACAGATTAATAAAAGAAAAACAAATAGAAATGCTTTATCATGCTTATCTTAAGCATTTACAGGGGGCACTCAGCAAAAAAATAAATAACTGTCAGCATTGGAGAAGGAAATGGCAACCCACTCCAGTGTTCTTGCCTGGAGAATCGCAGGGACAGGGAAGCCTGGTGGGCTGCCGTCTATGGGGTCGCACAGAGTCGGACACGACTGAAGTGACTGAGCAGCAGCAGCAGAGGTAACAGAATTCAAGCTTCAGTACCAACTTCAGCTAAAGACCAAAGAGGGAAGAGTATGAGGGAGACTTGTGAGGGGAGTGACCAGGAAAAGTAGCAAGAGTAAGATTTTGTACGCAGGTTTAAGTCAGTGCCTATTGCTACGAGTTTATTTTGGTTTAGTCATCTTTGTCTTCTTGGTACGAAAAGTATATGTGTGTGTGTGTGCTCAGTGGCTCAGGCATGTCAGAATCTTTGTGACCTAGGGATTGAACCAATGTCTCCTGTGTTTCCTGCATTGCAGATGGCTTCTTTACCTGCTAAGCCACAGGGGAAGCCCATAGAGAGTTAAACATCCTTACAAATGGAGATTTCTCTTAAATGTAATTTTATTTTTTTACTAAAAGCTAACTTTTACTCTGTTTTCAGAGCTTCTCTTATGCTTACTGTTTCTAAAAACAATAATCTCAAAATAATCCTTATTCCAGAGATATGTTTGGGGTGGCATATACTACTACCTTAAGTAAATGCATAATATTTGTAAAGGCATTCCTGAGACATACTGTGGCTTCAGTTCCAAACCACTGCAATAAAGTACATATCTCAAAAGTGAGTCACATGAAATGTTTAGTTTTCTAGTGCATATAAAAGTTATATTCATGCTATACTGTAGTCTATTAAGTGTGCAATAACATTGTGTTCAATCAGTTCAGTTGTTCACTCGTGTCTGACTCTTTGCAACTCCATGGAGTGCAACATGCCAGGCTTCCCTGTCCATCACCAACTCCTGGAGCTTGCTCAAATTCAGGTCCATCGAGTTGGTGATGCCATAACTTTATGTCTTTAAAAAAAAGATGAATGACAATTTAAAAATACAAAAAATTTACAAAAGTAGCATAAAAAATATCGCAGACCACCATAGCAAAGATAATAATAAGGAAAATGCTTGAAATACTACAAAAATTACCAAAATGTGACATAGAGACATACAATGAGCAAAAATTGTTGGAAAAAAATGGCACTGATCAACTTGCTGGGTCCAAGTTTTCACAAAGCTTCAGTTTGGAAACAACACAATATCTGTAAAGTATAATAAAATGAAGGGAAATAAAATTGTAACCAAGAAAGATCCTATGGAGGCTTCCCAGGACAGATTCCTCCCCCATATCCTCTGCTTTAATTCCTCTCTAAAGTACTCAAATAATGATAACTGGTATACCTTTCCCAAGTTGTTTAATAGAAGCTAAAACCTCCACTAAACGAAAGGTGTTAACTATTAAATGACCAGGAGCACATAACCCGCAGGCATACTGGAACCTGAGGACTGATGTTAACCCTGTGGCACCACCCTGGTCCTGTTACCTCATGTGCCTGCTTACTCAGTCTGTCCTCTTGTGACCCCATGGACTGTAATCCACCAGGCTCTTCTGTCCATGGAATTTTCCAGGCAAGAATACTGGATTGGGTTACCATTTCCTCCTCCAGTGGATCTTCCTGACCCAAGAATCGAACACAGGTCTCCCACATCACAGGCAGATTCTTTACTGTCTGAGCCACCAGGGAAATAACTATAACAGTTTGTGTATATTTATTTAAAGAAAGAGAAAGAGAATATTTTAAAATAATAAGTTTAAGGTTCAATCATCCACAGGCTTCACTGAGAATGTTATATAGTACACTATCTGATTGGCAGGGTAGAGTAAGGAAAGAGTTAAACCTGGTTGATGAGGATGAAAAGTTGAGGAACCAAAGATGAATAATCAGATGTCTGATACCTGGTGGCGGCAGCCTCTATATTGTATCTATTATGAATGACACAGATGCAGAAAACTGTATTCCTCATACCACTACACTTACATACAGCGTAATTTTCTTTCCAGAAATCCTCGGCTGCATAGCCTGAAGGTATTCAATAAAACCTAGAGGGAACACTGAAAGTGAATCATACAGATTTGACATTTCCAGTTCTGCTGTGACCGCCAGACCAAAATATAGTCTGCGGGCCCCTTTTTCATTAGCGTGAAAATGCCGGGTTTTAAAATAGTTTATCCATTGAATTAATCTCTAAACCGCCTTTCACACAGGGCAGAAACAGCTCTCTGCACTGTTCTTTTTCTTCAGAAACACTCTTATTTTTATTTGTATGCATTCTGAGTAATGAATAACGATCCTTTGTGTTTAGAGAATGCCATTTTCTAAAATAGCTCCTAGCATTTTCTAAATGTTAACTCATTAGATCTCATATGGTCCAGAGTCATCTATCACACAGAGGTAGGTCAAAAGCATTCTATTTCACATTTTACAGATGGAAGAGTTTTAGGGACTTCAACCCAAGGTCACCTGCAGTCAGACACCAAACAGGAGAAGACAAGGCCCAGAAATATTACCCTGGAGTCAGACAAATCTCAGTTGGCACTTTGAGAGAGCCAAGCTGGCTGCTGAGATCACATAAGGACACTGGTATTTGCATTCTCAGAGATCATGCTTCAGGTGGAGCTGGGTCGTATGTGGCTAATTACACTGCTGGCCACTACTCACTTTATCTGGCAAAGTGTGATTAAAATGCATATTAAAACATATCCTCCAGTTTTGTTGCTCATTTGTTCAGTCATGTACAACTCTTTGCAACCCCATGGACTGTAGCCCACCAAGCTCCTCTGTCCATGGAATTTTCCATGCATCAATACTGGAGTGCGTTGTGATTTCCTACTCCAGGAGACCTTCCCAACCCAGAGGTCAAGCCCAGTTTCCTTTGTCTCCTGCATTGGTAGGTGGGTTCTTTACCACTGAGCCACCTGGTAACCCAGTTTCATTACATCACAGGGAGCTCAATTCAGATCCATGTAACTCTGCTCTGGGCACTTTGCTGAGGTTTCCTAAAAGTATATAGTTCTATTTCTCACATTACTTCTCTTCCTGGGAAGAGACAGTGCTCCTCAAGTCATCCTCCAGTCTCAGGAAACTGAACTCTGCTTTGTGATTTCTAGTTCCCACCTTGAAGCCCTTTCTTTTTTTCCATGAAGCAAGAACTCCAAACAATAACACACTGCATGGATCGCTGTGCAGTTTTCCTGGCTCCGTGTCCCTTTTTCCTCATTGTTACCACCCTGGGCTTGCATCTTACAAATAAAAGCGAGCTCTTTAATTTTGCCTCAGTCTCTGTTTCTAGAGGATTCAGGCTAGCACAGCAGACACTGAAAAATTCTTAGCATAGCACAACAGAACTTAGATTCCTTTTTGTGTCTATAGCCTAGTTATCTGTGTCTAAGAGGGTGCGGTTTCATTACATTTCTCAAAGTCTTGAGAACAGGAGGGAAAACACAGACTTAGAGAATATTCAGACCCACTATCTCAATTTTTTTTTTTAAATGCACATTTAAAATCTAGAGGTTTGTGCAAAAAACTATCAGAGATTTCTTCTAAGAGTGGTTAGGTTGATTTTTTTTTAATTAAAAAATTTTTTTTTACTTTATTTTACTTTACAATACTGTATTGGTTTTGCCATACATTGACTCAATTTTATATCCTGTGTCTGTTGAAAGGGATGTGTCAAGTGTTAGAAATATAGCAGAATTCAAAATATGATTGAAGTTATATTAATTATACAGCTTGCAAAACTTAAGTCACAATTATATTTATTTTGAGACAATACCAATATTCAAACCATTCCATTAAATTATAAACTGCAACAGAACAGCACAATTCCTGTCAGCTGAATGGGACTATGTACTACTAGGCATATAGGAATCTTCCCTTCTCCTCAGGAGATACATTCACAGACCCCTAGTGGATGGCCCAAACTATGGATAGTAACAAACTCTATAAATACTTTGTTTTTTCTAATATACATACCTATGATACTACTTAATTTATAAATTAGACACAGTAAGAGGTGAAAAAAAGCTGCTAATAAAAAGAACAATTATGAAAATGTACTGTAATAAAAGTTATGTGAATATAGTATCTGTCTCTCTCTCTCTCTCTCTCTCTCTTTCTCAAAATATCTTACTGAAAAATTGCATGCCTTTCCCATCTTTTTTATTGAGTAAAATATTTTTTAAATTCTATGTGCACACTAAATTGTTTCTGTTGTGTCTGACTCAGAGACCCCATAGACCGTAGCCTACTAGGTTCCTCTATATAATTTTCAAATTTTCACACACATGATTTCATGTGATCCCATAATAAACCTTATCCCCCACACTCATACTGCTTCTTCCTCTGTCCTTCTTCTGCCTGGCAGTCATTAGTTTGTTCTCTATATCTGTGAGTTTCTTTTTTTGTTGTTGTTATGTTCACTAGTTTGTTGTATTTTTTGGAGTTCACATTTAAATGTTATCACTATTGTTATTTCTCTGTTTTATTTACATTCCTTAGTAAAATGTCCTCTAAGTCCATCTGTGTTGCTGCAAATGGCAGAATGTAATTCATTTTTATGGTTGAGTAATATTCTACTATATATATGTATATATACACACATATATATATATATATTTGTTTGCCACTTTGTCTTTATCCATTTATCTGTTGATGGACACTTAGGTTGCTTCCATATCTTAGCAGTTGTATATAATGATGCAATGAGCATTGAGATACATGTATGTTCTTGAATTAGTGGTTTGCTTGCTGTTTTCATACACACACACACACACACACGAGTGGAATTCCTGGGTCATATGGTAGTTCTATTTTTAGCTTATTTGAGAAACTTCTATTTGCTTTCTAAAATGACTCATCAATTTACATTCCTACTAATATTGTAGGAGAACTCCCTTTTCCCTACATCCTCGCAATACTTGTTATTTGTGTTCTTTTTAATGACAGTCATTCTAAAAGTTGTGAGGGATGATCCCATTGTGGTTTTGATTTGCATTTCCCTGATGATTAGTGATATAGAGTATCTTTTTATGTGCTTGTTGGCCATCTGCGTTTCCTCTTTGGAAAAATATCTACTCAGCTCTGCTGCCCATCTTCACTAAGTACTTATCAGGCACTGTGACTGTATTTTTGCAGTTTGAGGTACAACAGCAAAATTAGCACAATTTCCTTTACATAATTTATGAATAAAAGATATGAGTATAATATGTTCTTACAGTACATATTAGCAACTTTGACATAAGATTTATTTTGTTTTTAAGTCTAGAATTTTCATATTTTACTTCAACTAAGCACTTTACAACTTCTCTTTAATGTATCTGCATTGGCAGCATCACAGTTCTTGTGCTTTATGGCCATTATGAAGTAAAATAAAGGTTACTTGACAAAGTACTAAGTATTGATATAGATGACAATCAATATGATAACCAAGATGGTTACTGAGTGACCAAAAGTAGGATATGATGGGCAAAAAGAAGATTCATGTCCCCAGGAGGAGAGTGCAAGATTTCATCATGCTATTCACAAAGATGGGCTCGATAAAGGACAGAAATGGTATGGGCCTAACAGAAGCAGAAGATATTAAGAAGAGGTGGCAAAAATACACGGAAGAACTGTACAAAAAAAATCTTCATGACCCAGATAATCATGATAATGTGATCACTAATCTAGAGCCAGACATCTTGGAATGTGAAGTCAAGTGGGCCTTAGAAAGCATCACTACGAACAAAGCTAGTGGAGGTGATGGAATTCCAGTTGAGCTGTTTCAAATCCTGAAAGATGATGCTGTAAAAGTGCTGCACTCAATATGCCAGCAAATTTGGAAAACTCAGCAGTGCCCACAGGACTGGAAAAGGTCAGTTTTCATTCCAACCCCAAAGAAAGGCAATGCAAAAGAATGCTCCAATTACCACACAATTGCACTCATCTCACATGCTAGTAAAGTAATGCTCAAAATCCTCCAAGCCAGGCTTCAGCAATACGTGAACCGTGAACTCCCTGATGTTCAAGCTGGCTTTAGAAAAGGCAGAGGAACCAGAGATCAAATTGCCAACATCCGCTGGATCATGGAAAAAGCAAGAGAGTTCCAGAAAAACATCTACTTCTGCTTTATTAAGAGTTGACTCATTGGAAAATACTCTGATGCTGGGAGGGATTGGGGGCAGGAGGAGAAGGGGACGACCGAGGATGAGATGGCTGGATGGTATCACGGACTCGATGGACGTGAGTCTGAGCGAACTCCGAGAAATGGTGATGAACAGGGAGGCCTGGCGTGCTACGATTCATGGGGTCGCAAAGAGTCGGACACGACTGAGCGATTGATCTGATCTGATTCACAAAGGTTCTCAACTTTAAACTTATACAATTTTTATTTATTAACACTAATGAATCATTTATTTCTTGAATTTTCCATTAAATATTTTTGTACTGTGATTAACAGAGGTTAGTTGAAACCGAGAAAAGGAGGGACTATTGTGTAGTGTGTAGTGTGTACATACAGACAAGAAAAGCAGTAACAATGCAGGAGCATAGTGGGAAAGGCAACTGCTTACCATCTCATCTAAACTCTCATTCCATTGTCTATTTACCAAGAGAAATGATTTTTGCAGAAGTAAAATGATATTTTGATCCTTTGCAAATATCACTCTCTAGTACTTCTTTGATTTTCACTTGGGAAGAAACCTGTACAAATAAGACAGTCCTTACAACTGCAAGGCCCTTTCTGAAATCAGGGTGGATTCATGTTGATGTATGGCAAAACCAATACAGTATTGCAAAGTAAAATAAAAAAAAAAGGAGAAAAAATAAAAAGAAAAAATCACCCTCAGTACCTCTTACAAATAAAAAAAAAAAGAAATAAATTTGTGGGTAAGAAAATAGAAAAGGCAATACAAATTTAGCTAGCATTTATCTATCTAATTCACTCTATTTAATAGCCTAAGGAATGTCATAAAATAGCTGTACAGTCCTCTTGCTGACATACGTCTGGTTCATTTCCAATTTTCTCTCATTGTAAGCAGTTTTGTATCCATCACATTTACCCATACATTTCTATATGCATGACTCAGTAAATTTGAAGAGAGAAATATAAGCTTCAGACTTTAAAGACTTTTTTAAGGGAAATCACTAATTCAGTGTCTTATTAATGTGTAAAGAATGTCTGTTTTTCTACCCCACTGTTAATACTGGGCTTTAAAAAAGGTTTTATTTTTTTCCCACTTTGATGGAAGAAAAGGGTAATTCTTTTCCTTTTTTTCTTGTTTCAGTGACATTCACTCAGGTGCTTTCTAAGGGGAACGTGTGGAGTTTCCTTAAAGCCCATGGTTAGCCTGGAAGTGAAGTGATTTGAACAAAACAACTTAAGAGCTACTCCGAAAATTATATGAGTCTGGATGAATAGATTAAGAATATGTGGTTCAGTTCAGTTCAGTCGCTGAGTCGTGTCCAACTCTTTGCGACCCCATGAATCGCAGCACGCCAGGCCTCCCAGTTAATCACCATCTCCCGGAGTTCACTCAGACTCACGTCTATCGAGTCCATGATGCCATCCAGCCATCTCATCCTCGGTCATCCCCTTCTCCTCCTGCCCCAATCCCTCCCAGCATCAGAGTCTTTTCCAATGACTCAACTCTTCTCATGAGGTGGCCAAAGTACTGGAGTTTCAGCTTTAGCATCATTCCTTCCAAAGAAATCCCAGGGTTGATCTCCTTCAGAATGGACTGGTTGGATCTCCTTGCAGTCCAAGGGACTCTCAAGAGTCTTCTCCAACACCACAGTTCAAAAGCATCAATTCTTCAGCACTCAGCCTTCTTCACCGTCCAACTCTCACATCCATACATGACCACAGGAAAAACCATAGCCTTGAGTAGACAGACTTTAGTTGGCAAAGTAATGTCTCTGCTTTTGAATATACTATCTAGGTTGGTCATAACCTAGATAGTGTATTCATATGTGGTACCTATATAAAATAGAATACTACTCAGTCATAAAAAGAAATGAAATAATTCCATTTGCAGCAACATGTATGCTACTAGAACTTATCATACTAAGTGAAATAAGTCAGACAAATGCCATATGATATCACTTATATGTAGAGTCTAAAATATGACACAAATGAGCTTATCTATGAAGCCAAAACAAAGTCACAGACATGGAGAACAGACTTGTGGCTGCCAAGAGGGAAAGACATCAGGGAGGGATGGATAGGGAGTTGGGGGTTAGCAAATGCAAATTATTACATATAAAATGGATAAACAACAAAGTTCTACTGTATAGCACAGGGAACTATATCTAACATGGTGTGATAAACCATAATGGAAAAGAATATTAAAAGTATATTAAACACTACAAATTGAATTACTTTGCTATATAGCAAAATTTAACACAGTTTTAAACCAACTATACTTTAATAAAAAATGTATATGTGATTTGATTTAAAATGGGTTTCCAGATATGACTTTAAATTAATCTCAGAATTCTGAGGCTGTTGAATATTTGGAAACTCTTCTATACTAAGTGATTGCCAAAGTCTCCCCTATCTGTATCAGTTGGGGCTCAACCAGAAAAGGTGATTAACAGGAAATATATATTAAGAAGTTTATTGTAAGGGCTGACTTAAACAGTTGAGGGGTATGACTATGGAAATAACAAATCCATAGGATGAGCCTTAGCAGAGGCAGATTGGAACTGCTGTCTGGCATGAGTGGAAGTTGTTGACGACAGGTAGAATTTCTTTTAGAAGCCTCAGTTATGCTCTTAAGGACTCTCAGTTGTTTAAATCAGACTCTACCAGATTATTTAGGAAATATTCCTTATTTAAAGTCAACTGATGAGGGACTTCAATTGCACAAAGTACCTACATAGTCACACCTAAATCTGTGTTTGATTGAATACATAGGGACTGCATTTGGGTTAAGTTGATACATGAAACTAACTAGCTTGATTATATCTCATTTCATATATGTTTAATCTGAGAAGAAGGTTTGTCTTAACATTTTTAACATTTGTAACTGCTGTATCCCTAGCTAAATTATATCATTACTAAGGACAAGTCTTTACTTTTATTAGTTTTGAATGCTAACTGCTTTATATGTAATAGTCAAAATTTGGAAACAACCAAAATATGTAAATGGCTAAAAAATAGTGGTATATCTTACAATGGAACACCGCTCAGCATAAGAAGGAAGGAGCTATTGTTATAATTGGAAGGAAAGGATTTCAAGTGCATCTCACTGAGTGAGAAAAGTCAACCTCAAATGTTGCATGCTTTATGATACCACCTGTATAATGTTCTGGAAATGACTAAATTTTAGAAATGGAGAATGAACTAACGATTGCCAGATTTTAAGGATAGTAGAGAGTACAGAGGTGAATGAGATGATAAAATGAGACGATAAAAAGCTAGAATAAGGAAGCTCTTTATGGTGATAAAATACCTCTGTATCTTGTATCTTGATCTGTAGTGGTTACCAATCTACAGATGTAACAAAATAATATAAAACTACAAATGGAATCTCTCTCAACCATTTTCACAATTTCTTGTGGATCTACAATTATTTCAAAATCAAAATTATCATACTAACCAAGGCAATCTACAAATTCAATGCAACCCCTATCAAAATATCAATGGTGTTTTTCACAGAATTAGAACAAGTAATTGTTAATTTGCAAGGAAACATGAAAGACCTAGAATAGCCAAAACAATCTTGAGAAAGAATAGAGCTGGAGGAATCATGCTCCCTAACTGCAGACTATAGTGCAAAGCTGGAATAATCAAAGTAACATAGTTCTGGCACAGAAACAAACACATAGATCAATAGAACAGAAAAAAGGAGACTCACAGACATAGAGAACAAACTTGTTATTGATGGGGAAAGGGAAGGAAAGAGGGAGCAACATAGTGGTAAGGAATTGAGAGATACAACTTATTAAGTATAAAATAAACAATAAGAATATATTATACTGCACAGGGAATATAGCAAATATTTAATAATAACTCTTAGTTGTTGTTATGGGCAGTCCCAGGTGGCTCAGATGATAAAGCATCTCTTGCAGTGTGGGAGACCTGGATTTGATCCCTGGGTAGGGAAGATCCCCTGGAGAAGGGAATGGCAACCCACTCCACTATTCTTGCCAGGAGAACCCCACAGACAGAGGATCCTGGCAGGCTACAGTCCATGGGATCACAAAGAGTCCGACATGACTGAGTGATTAACACTTTCACTTACTTTCATTAGTTATTATAATTACAATTTTAAATATGATCTAATGTTTTTAGACATGAGTCATGACTGGTTTGGGGCTCTTTAGTCAAGCTAGCATCTAACAGCCATGGAGTCCTAATATCAACTGGAGTTCATAGTTTTGATGGATGCTAAAGAGACTGGTGTATAAAATAGATCTTCCTTGGTGACTCAGATGGTAAAGTGTCTGCTTACAATGCCTATCATGTGGGAGACCTGGGTTCAATCCCTGGGTCGGGAAGATCTCCTGGAGAAGGAAATGCCAACCCACTCCACTATTTTTTACCTGGAAAATCCCATGGATTGTGGAACCTGGTAGCCTACAGACCCTCGATGGGGTCACAAAGAGTCGGAAATGACTGAGCGACTTCACTTAAGGAGACTGGAGCCGTGGATATGGGCTGGGGGGGACTGTAGATATAAGAGACCTGGAAGATGCCTGGTCTGGGTGTGAGGGGGCTGACAGTCCAGGACTTGTTGCACTTCTGCTAACCCTTCCTTTTTCTCTATTGTCTGGAGCAGAAACCACAGGACACCATAAGCTTAAGCAACATTAACCTAAGAATTTTTACGGATTTCTAGAAGTCAAGTGTGAGCTAGATAAAAAGAGTGAAATTCCTGGGGACCTTAGTCCTAGAAAGAGCTCCACTTGTACAGGTTTCTCCCTCCAGGAACCTCACTAAGATCTCATAGGGAGGATAGGAGTAAATTTTGAGAAAACTTCTCTACTTCCTGAGTAACCTGATAGAGAAAGGGGAAGAATAGCATATTGATTTTTACATCCCAAGTAGTACTAACATAGTACTTGGTGCATAAGAAAATTTCAGCAAATATTTGTATAATTGAAGTACTTGGAACATTCATAATTCATCCTCAATTTCAAGAGAGGAGAATGTTTACCTTTTTTTATTTACAAGTACATATTTGGTGGTGGTATACTGAAACACCCAATTGTCAGCTAATAGCTCAGCTAGAATACTCTGTATTTCCATAGCTTTATCCCTACCAATAGGTCTTTTTGTCTCTTATCATTGTTTATATATATATATATCCTGCTGACTCAAATTGCACCCTTACAGTGGAACTTCTTTGCTATCAGGTGTTTATGCCTGTTATAACCTGCATCCCCTCAGGAGAGATAATATCCGATGATGTAATCAGTCTTTTACATCTCTTCTTTAAAAGAGATAACCAGAAAACTGCTGATGACTGAGAAGTGGCTAAGTTAAATGCCAAATTTGAAAATTGTTTAGCACTGGATTATGAAGTAAGTAAAAGTAATCATATTTAAGGAGCACTACTGAGTCTCAGGTCTTGATGTGAAGTGATTTAAAGACTTGAAACAAATGGCTTCCAGAGAGTCTCTTGCCATCAAATTTACATGTGTAACTGTTTCAGATTCAGGGAAATTCCTTAGCCTTGTGCTAGGTTTCTGTAAAGTCCAAAGTCATGTGTCTGTATCTCATCTGAAGAGTTTACTTCCTCTGTGCATCTGGTTACCTTAATCTCACAATGTCCTATGCATGTAACCTGGATTTGATCTGAGTGGAAACTTGGAGTGATGCTAGTTGATAAAGTAAATTGCAATTTCACTTTACTTCCTATGTTGTAAGAAACTTGTAAATCTGGATTTAGATGATACATTTAAATCTTGACTTTGACACTGACTCTTTAACTGTCTTAGTCTCTGTGTATCTCAACTTCATCATCTTTACAATGGGTTATTGGCAACTATACAGGGATTTTATGTCTGTGTGTGCTCAGTTGTGTCTGATTTTTTTGTGACCCCATGGACTTGCTGTTCATGGAATTTTTCAGGCAAGAATACTGGAGTGGGTTGCCATTTCCTAGGCCAAGGGATCTTCCCCACCCAGAAACTGAACCCACATTTCTTGCATCTCCTGCATTGGCAGGCAGATTCTTTACCACTGAACCACCTGGGAAGCCCAGGGAGCTATGTGGGTCAAGGCAAATCATTTGTTATATATTTTTTTAAATATACATGTTTGGGATTTAAGGAGGCCTTTTCCAAGCTGAATCCCCTCCCTGAAGTTCTCAGTCAAAAATGCTTGGAAAGTAGAAACAGTAACAGAGAGAGAAAACAAACAAAAATTACACACTTATTCATAGTAGAGAGGTTCACATTCACTCTTGGAAGGCTGTGAAGTTGTTCTGAAGACAAACAGAAAACTTAGGGAAGTCAATTACTTGCTGTTTCCTCCCTACTTCAACCCACCCTCCCCTACATACAATCTAAATTTTAGAACAAACATGCACCAGAAAAATAGATATGACAGGAGCCAAGAGGAATGCTGAACTGATCACAAGTAGATCGCAAGAGAGGAAGATGGCTTCCTGTTTGGAGGAGCCAGGTTTGTGCCCATTTCTCCCCTGTAATTAGGACTTGTAGGAACAACTTGCACATGAAGACAAGAAGCAGGAAAACAGAAATATCAGCCTGGGTCTCTGTCTGTAAAGTCAAGGAGCAACTCAGACCACACAGGGGAGTGCTGAGGGTTTTAGATCATTAGGGCAGTCGTCTTCCTGAGGACTGGGAGAGGTAGGAAGGAGCTAAAGAAGAAATGAAAGTCCTCTAATATTTTTTGACATAGAGAGTAGGGGTAAAACTTGGCCATTCCCACAGGCAGCAGTAAAGAAGGGGACTAAAAAAAAAAAAAAAAAAAGAAGTATGCATGGCTCTTCCCTTAGCCCACCAAGAGGAAGTTGTTTGCATGATTTTTCTAAAGCAGTTACAGTTTAGACTCAGATTGTGTACTTCCTACATTGCTTTGGCTTCTTCCACTCTTTTCCTGACTTTTTCTAGAAATAACTCTTCAAATTCACAAGCTTTGAAGAAGGAAGAGAGCCAGGTCAGGAGTATCTACTTTGGGTCTTTAGCAATTAAGAGATTTTAGATAACCTGGATGTGAGAGTTGGACTGTGATGAAAGCTGAGCACTGAAGAATTGATGCTTTTGAACTGTGGTGTTGGAGAAGACTCTTGAGAGTCCCTTGGGCTGCAAGGAGATCCAACCAGTCCATTCTGAAGGAGATCAGCCCTGGGATTTCTTTGGAAGGAATGATGCTGAAGCTGAAACTCCAGTACTTCGGCCACCTCATGCGAAGAGTTGACTCATTGGAAAAGACTTTGATGCTGGGAGGGATTGGGGGCAGGAGGAAAAGAGGACGACCGAGGATGGGATGGCTGGATGGCATCACTGACTCGATGGACGTGAATCTGAGTGAACTCCGGGAGTTGGTGATGGACAGGGAGGCCTGGTGTGCTGCGATTCATGGAGTCACGAAGAGTCAGACACGACTGAGCGACTGAACTGAACTGAACTGAACATAGGAAACTTAATTTAAGAAAAAAAAAATTGACTTGATTCATAGAATTGAAAGTCTAGTTTTTAGGTTTGACATTGAGTTTAGCTTAGTCTAAGGACTAAATAATGCAACCAAGATTTCATTTCTCTGTAACTTTTGCTTGTTTGCTCATTTTTATTTTAAAAATTATTTCCAATTTTGTTGAGATGCAGTTGACAAATAACATTGTGTAGTTTTCTGTATCTTTCCACTCTGTCTTCTGTTTCTTAGACTCCATGTCTTGACTTTAGGCGATTGCAGGTTCCCATCTTTCTTCCTGCTTTATGTCCTTTAGGAGGGAAAAATGAAAAAAAGAGAGAATGCCTCTTCTCGGTAAGTCTTGTACATATCCTAGGATTTGCTCTCATTGGAATCAACTTGGAACACATGCCTACCCTGAAGCAATCATTATTACTAATTCTTTCCACAAAAGATATATCTGAAGGGCTATTGCCAGAAGAAATGAAGGATGCATGCCAGAGGTCCTGAAACAGAGTTTCTTATGAAGCAATTACAGTATTGCCTTTCAAAGAACATATTTGTATGTTCAGAACACTTAAAAAGGAAAATTAGGCAGTGGAAAAAATCTCTGAGGCCAAAGAGGCCAATTTTAATATATCTGTTTCCTCCTCCAACCTGCCTCTCTAGTGATAGTCTTTGCTTTGTCCCCTATGTATTTTCTTTTTCTTCATACTTAGAAGGTTTCATTTTAAAAAAAAAGAAGGAAAAAAAAGAATAGTGTGTGCATATATATATATGTTTATCAAATATATCAATATATCATATAATGCAATATAATATTTTACACCATTGTTAAAATATATTTTAAATATATGTGTTTATATTCAGTTCATAGGACAATTTATGTTGGACAAATCTAACCTAACTTCTCAATTACCATATAACACTGCATCATTAGGTTTTGTTAGAACACATTTAATGCTGCTGCTGCTAAGTCGCTTCAGTCATGTCCAACTCTGTGTGACCCCATAGACGGCAGCCTACGAGGCTCCCCTGTCCCTGGGATTCTCCAGGCAAGAACACTGAAGTGGGTTGCCATTTCCTTCTCCAATGCATGAAAATGAAAGTGAAGACATTCAGTCGTGTCTGACTCTTAACGACCCCATGGACTGCAGCCTACCAGGCTCCTCCATCCATGAGATTTTCCAGGCAAGAGTACTGGAGTGGGTTGCCATTGCCTTCTCCCCACATTTAATGAGAGGGAGATTACTATTTTGCAAAACTGCTTGCTTCCTTTCCAGACATCTCAGGTTATTAGAAGCTACACAATGCAATGCTTAATAACCTGTGCACCAAAGTTTCACCCTCTCCCCCACGATGACTTTACAGAGATCTGGAAACAAAACCCACTGGAGCAGTTTGGAAAAATGGCTTTGTCATTCCTTTGTCCACATCTTTTCAATGTTTTTCCTCCCAAAAGCAATCGTGGAAGGGGAATAAATGATTACAGTGAGAATTCAGGAACCAAAGGTTACTTTTATAATCAAAGAATTGATTGAAATAATGCATAGCGTCCCACTCAGCAGCAGTGTTGGAGAAAGTCAACTAAGATCGCTATGGGATTCCTGAGTAGACATATGCTTACTTCTGAGGGAAAGAGAGAGAATTCAGAGAATGTGCAAGAAAAGTACTCCTGCTTCTCAGAACTTCTTTGTTTAATCAAGTTTATTCTTTTCTTCCTCCCTAGCTCCCTTCTTTTCTTCCTTTCTCTCTTTCTTCCTTTCTTTATTTCTTCCTTTCTTTCTTTCTCTATATGTTACCAGTTAGATTTTCCTACAAATGATTTGTTACAATGCAAGTACTTCAAGTCTCTTTTTCCCACTGTTTCAACTGAAGAGAAAATAGCCGATTTCCTACTGTTATCTCATTTAATGGGAGGCATTTATTCTTTCCATAACAGGGAAAGACTGACTATTAATTCATTTTTAGGTAGTTTGTATATGCATATAAGATACAGATAGAGATTTTATTTAAGTGGCCGGCAATGCTTGTCATTCTTATACTAGAAACAAAAGCATGTGACTGTGTTCTGAACTCCCAAGATTGGACTCCAATTCATCAGCATGGCAATTGTAGATCTTTTAGGCACAGTCCATAGATCATAAGTGTTAAGGAACCCTTCCCCCATCCTTAATAAATGGCTGTAGTATTGCAGTGATATTTTTGAGGATGCTAGAGGAACTCATATTTCTCATTCAGTTGTCTTACATCAAAATAAGACTGTATCCCCAGTTTACACATGATCACACTGTACCTCACAAAACCCCATGCAGGTATGCTGCTGCTGCTGCTAAGTCACTTCAGTCGTGTCCGACTCTGTGTGACCCCATAGACGGTAGCCCACCAGGCTCCCCCGTCCCTGGGATTCTCCAGGCAAGAACACTGGAGTGGGTTGCCATTTCCTTCTCCAATGCATGAAAGTGAAAAGTGAAAGTGAAGTCGCCCAGTCGTGTCCGACTCAGCGACCCCATGGACTGCAGCCCACCAGGCTCCTCCGTCCATGGGATTTTCCAGGCAAGAGTACTGGAGTGGGGTGCCATTGCCTTCTCCCCATGCAGGTATAATCAGCATCTTTTCATAGGTTAGAAAGTCAGTCTTACCAGAAGGAAGTGATTGCCTAACATAACATGCTGCTGCTGCTGCTAAGTCGCTTCAGTCGTGTCCGAATTTGTGCAACCCCATAGATGGCACCCATCAGGCTCCCCCGTCCCTGGCATTCTCCAGGCAAGAACACTGGAGTGGGTTGCCATTTCCTTCTCCAATGCATGAAAGTGAAAAGTGAAAGTGAAGTCACTCAGTCATGTCTGACATAGAGCCAGGAAAAATGAAACATAGATTTGGAAAAGTTGAGGAGTCAGCCTAATGAACTGAGTCAGTTAGCACTAGAGGGTGATCACTTAACACTTCATTAATGATAAAATCAGGTCTGTCTGTGATATCGGCAGGTAACCTTGGAATGTGTGTGTAGAAAGGGCAAGGGAATGTTTGGAGAGAAAGGGTGAAAAGATATGAAAGACCTACTGTGTGCTGGTCCTTTATGCGTATGCTATCTTAAAGAGACCGAGTCCTTGGCAGGAAGCATAATCATATTCACTTATGGAAATGAGAGTACTGGGCCTCTAGAGCATAGATGGCTTATCCAATTTTAATAACTTTTGCAAATATTGAGGGAAAGAGCTGGGATTTGGCTTGAGGTATTTCTTCCGCCAAATGAAAATGTTAGGAAAGATGCATGAGCCAATATTTCCACCCAGAATCATCCTCATTCTACATCAACAACATCCATCCATCAAAAATTCAAGCACTTTCTTTTTTTCAGGCTGAAATAATCATCATCTATTCTTCTGGCAAGCTTATTAAAATTGAAATACCCTTTGCTTCAAAAATTTTGCAATCATTTTTGACTGAGTGAGTGATTCATTTATTGCTTTATGTATTCATCAAACACACAGCTTTGTAAACTATGTAATTGACATAGAGATAAATAAAGCAAGAAGTCTTGCTCTGGAGGAAGTCCTTGTCTCTTCAGGGAGAGAATGTGTTAAAATAGCTAAAAAGGAATGGAATAAAGGAATCTGGAAGTGTGGCAGAAGAGTTATGGCTGTGTAGATGACTGAGTAGATGAGCAAAAGCTTCATTTAAAAATGTCAGACTAGTGTCCTATGAGATGATTTTTAAACAGAATTAAGGAATCAATTACTTGATAATATTAAATGCATAATACACATAGGAAACCATGAGCTGATGAAGGTACAAAGACATTTGATAAAATAAATAGCTTCTTCTATTTAGCTCCTATTCTATGCCAAGGTGTTTATGTATATTTATTCTTCATCTAACATAATATTTACTAATCATCCTTAGAAACAAATAGAATGAGTAAAGACTCTGAAGACTCTAAAGACTCTCGGTTTAATAATTTACATGGGGTTCCATGGATGGAGGAGTCTGGCAGGTTACAATCTACGGGGTTGCAAAGAGTTGGACATGACTGAGGATACACTCATGCACTGATTTTGTTCTATTGTACTTTGTTTATAGTGCTTCACAGATATTGCCTCTATTTTTTTTTTTTAACAGATTGCAGGTTTGCAGCAATCTTTCATCCTGCATGTCTATAAGCACCAGTTTTCCAACACTATTTACTCACTTCATGTCTCTATGTCACATTTTGGTAACTCTTGCAATATCTTAAACTCTTTAATCATTATATTCATTAGGGTGGTCTGTGATCAGTGATCTTTGATGTTACTGTTGCCAAAAAATTACTATTCACTAAAGTCTCAGATGATGGTTAATATTTCTGAGAAATAAAAAATGTTAAAATTAAGGTATGTATTTAGTGTGTTTTTGCACATAATGCTATTGCACATTTAGTAAACTACAATAGAATGTAAGCATAGCTTCTATGTGCACTGAGAAGCCAACAAATTTCTGTGATGGTGCTTATTGTGGCATTTGCTTCATTGAAATGGTTTGGAACCAAATCTACGATATCTCTGAGATATGCCTATACTATCTTTTTCTCACATTCATTGCCCCCAATAAACTGTAACTATGAAAAGTGAACTAGCCAATGTAAAAAAAAAATAATAGTAATTTACATGGAATCATAAAATAATACATTTAGAATTCAAAATCACTTCTAAAATCATGACCCTTCTACTTTTCAATACTGTCTGTTATGAAACTCCTGAATTGAGGGGATTAACATGCAAGGTGGAAGCATAAGATTTACAGATGGGAAAATAAATGGCTAATAATATGAAACAGCAAATAAAAATGAATGATAAATATAATTTATAACTAGGAAAGGCAGTCATTCTTGTGGGCTAAAAATTCTAGACAAAAAAACTAAAATTTGAACTCAGCCTAAAAAGACATTAGAAGAAGTGGCTCAGATGGTAAAGTGTCTGCCTGCAATGCGAGAGACCTGATTCAATCCCTGGATCGGGAAGATCCCCTGGAGAAGGAAATGGCAACCCACTACAATACTCTTGCCTGGAAAATTCCATGGACTGAGGAGCCTGGTAGGCTACTGTCCATGGGATCGCAAAGAGTCAGACATGATTGAGTGACTTCACTTTCTTTCTTTCACTTTACTCACACCCTCCTTAAGTCCAATATCTCATGTCTAGAAACTGCAATAGTGCATTTACCTCTGATGATTCCTTGAGGTTATTGGTTCAGCTCTGTAGGGGCTAAAACATGAAATAATAGTGAGGTGGTTATCTAGGGACTGCAAATTCTGGCTGTCTGTGCAACATGGAAGTGTTCTCTCCACTGCCTACCTTGCAGAAAGAGCTCATTAATTTATTAGGCAGGCTCTAGATACACTGAAGGAAAGGTAATAATGCAAACAGAAAACAGTGTGAACAAAAGCATGAGATAGACCCCGAGAGTACTATTATAGGAGAGTACATCCAAAAGTCTCTCTGGGAAGTTCAATGTAAATAGATGATATTGACAATGTAGGCTGAGGTGTGTCTGTGCACAGGCTTAAATGGAGAGAATTGGTATGTGAGTTTTCTATCTTGTAAATATTTTTCTTAGTACTTTTATTGAGATATAATTTGCATACCTTAAATTCACCCTTCATAAAATTCACTATTTTAAGCTGTATAATTCAGATAGCAAATATTGGCAAGGATATGGAGAATGCAGCCTTCCCAGTTGAAGGGAATGTAATTTATTGCAATAATAGGAAAGCTGTATGGAGATTCTTCAAAAATTAAAAAATGGAACTACCATATCATCCAGAAATTTCACTCCTGGGTATTTATCTAAAGAAAACACTAAAAACACTGATTATAACACATACGTGCACCCCTATATTCGTTGCAACACTATTTACAATAACCAAGATGTGGAAGCAACCTAAGTGCCTGTGGAAAGATGAAAGAATAAAGAAGATGTGGTATATATATAAAAGATAACTCAGTCACAAGAGAAGAATCTTGATATTTGTAACTATAGAAATGAACTTGAAGGGTATTATGCTAAGTGAAATAAAGTCAGACAGAGAAAGACAAACACTTCATGATTTCACTTATATGTAAAATCTAAAAAACAAAACAAAACAAAAAGACAATCAAAAATATAACAAAACATAAACAGTGTTAGAGATAAAAAGAATAAACAGGTGTTTGCCAGAGGGAGGAGAGTGGAAGAGGAAAGAAACAGCTGATAAATACTGAGAGATAAATTTTCATTTGCAAAGTGAGTGTTATTAGTATGAAGTATACAGTGCAGCAAATGTAGTCAATAACTAAGTGATGTACGGTGACATAACTAGAATTATGCTGTTGTTCAGTTGCTCAGTCATGTCCATTTCTTTGCGACACCAAGGACTGCAGCACTCCAATCTTCCCTGTCCTTTACTATCTCCCAGGCTTTGCTCAAACTCATGTGCATTGAGTTGATAATGTCACCCAATCATCTCATCCTCTGTCAGCCTCTTCTCCTCCTGTCCTCAATCTTTCCCAGCATTAGGGTCTTTTCCAACGAGTCAGCTCTTCACATTAGGTGGCCAAAGTATTGGAGCTTCGGGTTCAGGATCAGTTCCTTTCAATAAATGTTCATGGTTAATTTTCTCTAGGATTAAATGGTTTGATTCCTTTGCTGTCTAAGAGACTCAAGAGTCTTCTCTAGCACCACAGTTTGAAAGCATCAGTTCTTCAGTGTCCAACCTTCTTCGAGGTCCAACTTTCAGATTCATACATGACAACTGGAAAAGCCATAACTTTGACTATACAGACATTTATCGGCAAAGTTTTGTCTCTGCTTTTTAATACGCTATGTAGGTTTGTCATAGCTTTACTTTAAAGGAGCAAGTGTCTAATTTCATGGCTGTAATCACCCTTCACAGTAATTTTGGAGCCCAAGAAAATTGTCAGTCACTATTTCCATTTATTCACCATCTATTTGCCATGAAGTGATAGGATCATATTCCATGATCTTCTTTTTTTGAATGATGAGTTTTAAGCCAGTTTCACTCTCCTCGTTCACCTTCATCAAGAGGCTATTTAGTTCCTCTTCATTTTTGCTATTAGGGTGGTATAATCTGCATATCTGAGGCTATTGATATTTCTCCTGGCAATCTTGATTCCAGTTTGAGCTTCATCCAGCCCAGCATTTCATAAAATGTACTCTGCATAGACATTAAATAAGCAAAGTAACAATATACAACCTTGATAGATTCCTTTCCCAATTTTGAACCAGTCTGTTGTTCTATTTCTGATTCTACCTGTTGTTTATTGACCTGCATGCAGGTTTCTCAGAAAGCATGTTAAGTCGTCTGGTATTCCCATCTCTTAAAAATTTTCCACCATTGGTTTTGATTCACACAGTCAAAGGCTTTAGTGTAGTCAATAAAGTAGGTGATTTTTTTTTTCTAGAATCCCTTTTTTTTATGATCTAACAGATTTTGGCAATTTGATTTCTGGTTCCGTTGCCTTTTCTAAATCCAGTTTTTACATCTGGAAGTTCTCAGTTCATGTACCATTGAACCCTACCTTGAAGGCTTATCTTGGTGGTCAATTTGAAATGTGTAGGAATATTGAATCATTATGTTGTATAATAGGTACTAACAGTGATGTAAGTAAACTATATTTCAAAAACAAATGAAAAACCTTATAGAAAAAGAGATGAAATTTGTAGTTGCTGGAGATGAGGGTGGGGTCGGGGGGGAGGGGATTGGATGAAGGCTGTCAAAAGTTGCAAACTTCTAGTTATAACCTACAGCATGATAATAAATAAGCACTACTGTATTTTATATATGAAATTGATAAGAGTTGATAAGAGTTCTCACCAAAGGAAAATTTTTTTCTGCTTCTTTAATTTTGTATCTACACGAGTTGAATGTTCACTAAATTTACCATTATAATCTTTTAATCTTGTAGGTGAGTCAAATCATTCTGCTGTAAACATTAACTTATACATTAATATATGTCAGTAATATTTCAATAAAACTGCAAGAAAAAATAAAGTGTACAATTCAGTAGTTTTTAAGATATTCACAGCATTAGGCACCATCATCACTATTTGTATGTGTGTATTCAGTTGCTCAGTCATATATGACTCTTTGAGCTTCCCTTTTGGCTCAGTGGTAAAGAATCTGCCTACAATGCAGGAGACATGTGTTTGATCCCTGGGTTGGGAAGATCCCTTGGAGTAAGAAATGGCAACCCAGTCCAGTATTCTTACCTGAAGAATCCCATGGACAGAGGATCCTAGTGTGCTATAGTACATAGGATTGCAAAGAGTTGGACAGAATCGAAGCAACTGAGCATGCATGCACATACAGATGTAGGACTTTTTGCGACCTCTTGTGACCCCACAGCCCACCAGGCTCCTCAGTCCATGGAATTCTCCAAACAAGAATACTGGAGTGGGTTACCATTTCCTATTCCAGTGGACCTTCCTGATTCAGGGACTGAACCTACATCTATGCATCTCCTGCACTGGCGGGCAGATTTTCACTACTGGGCCACTTGGGAAGTCCCTCACCACTTTTTATTACCTGTGAATTGTTGTAGGTTGAAGACACAGAGTCAAGGATTTGGATAAAAAAATCTCAGAATACATTCCCCAAATTCAAGAACAGTGAAAAGCGTGTAGATATGTACATATACAGTATATATATATGTATATATATATATACTGAGGAATTTCTCCACAGACCATGCTAATACAGACAAGGCTAAAGTCCAGGAGGAGAATAGTGATTTATTTCATGTCAACTTTAATTTCTTATCATTGTTCATGTTGTCTTTGGGACACATTACCTGGTGTATTACCTGGTATTAAATATGTGTTGAATGAATGAATATTTCACATACCTCTAGCTGGAAAATCAAACTTTGGTGTATGCTTATGAGTGTTTTCAAAATGCACTCAAACTGAAGTTGAATAGGATCTGCTATATGCTTCCTCTTACTGTCCATCCTGGACCACTATTACCCACTGCAATTTATTTTGTAGATTCATCACCTCCCACTATAGTTAATTTTATAAAAATAATTTATGATTTTAATTATTAATTTAACACCACCTCCAAAATTGTTTAATAGAGTCCTAATTTTCCCCTCATTTCCTTCTATATTCTTATATATATCATCCTGACTTCTACTATTTTCAGACTTATGTCTTTGATTATAGACATCACACATCAGGTTGAATTTTGCTGATTCTTTTCTAAGATCTTGAGATCTTATTTCCTTAAAGCTCAGTACCTCTGGACTCGTTGATGTGGGATCCCATGTAATCCTTATTTCATGTCATTATTTGGTCTTCTTTTCAATATATTTGGCCTTGGACTGGATGCTCACTGTTGTGGGAATATTATTGAAGTTAATGCAAATATGGACTAGAGCACATGCTAGTTTGGCCTCAATCCAACATCCATCACTACCTGTTTATCTTCAGTTTCAGAGAAACTTTTCAGTTGATTCAAGGGAAGATTTCCTCATCACCTGTTATTTGAGAAAAATAAAGTGCGAAACTCAATTTCCCTGGCATTCATATTATGACTAAGAAGAAAACGAACCTCTAGATGAAAATGACCCCAAGTAGAGCAGTGGGCTTCCCTGGTCGCTCAGATGGTAAAGAATCTGCCTGCAATTCAGGAGTCCTGGGTTCGATCCCTGGGTTGGGGAGATCCCCTGGAGGAGGGCATGGCAATTCACTTCAGTATTCTTGCCTGGAGAATCCCCATGGATAGACGAGCCTGGTGGGCTATAGTCCATGGGGTCGCAAAGAGTTGGAGATGAATGAGCAACTAAGTAGAGCACAAAGCAGTGGAAGGAAGCTGGGTCCTTTTAATATCAATGAGTCTGCTTTAAGTCTCCACATTTTGTTAAATGAAATAATCCAACTTTTATTATTTAACCCCGAATTAAGGAAGTTTTAGAAACAGACCAATGCAGATATGCCCAAAAGACATAGATTTCAAATGGGAGCTAGATAGATAGCTCCAAATGGGAGCTAGATATATAGCTCTATCTGAGAGACAAAAATAATGCAGTACTGTATCATAACCCAAGGAATATAGTAAATATTCAAGATCCCTATTTATATAAATATATGAAAGATTTCACAAATAAGTAAATGGGGGAGGAGAGGCAATTCTCCAAAAATAATGACAGCAAAACTATGACTGATAATTAATGTAGATATTTTCCCCTCAAAGTGGTGAAGCATAACTATATCCTTATGTGGAGGCTGCACCTAGTGGCATCATGCTGAAATAGAGGGGTGGGTGGGGTAATTTTACTGCAATTTATCAACACTACCTCAGCCACGTGATCAAGGGGCATGTGAGAAGTACACGCCATGCTGATAGTATCTACTTTTCAAATGATGATATAGGAATGCGTTTTATCTCTGTGGTCTTCCTCTTCCAAACTATCCCTCAGTCTAACCCAAGGTGAAACACTAAACAAACCCAAATTCACAAAGAGTCTGCAAAGTTTATGATCAGTCTTGCTCTACACTGTTATGGTCATTGAAAACAAGATAATTCTGGGAAACTCTCCCAAAGAAGAGAAGTCTAAGGAGACATCATATCTCAGTGTCACATCTCAATAAAACTTCACTCTGTGGGGTCCCAGAAGTGGCTTAGGAAATCTGAGCAGAATATAATCTTTAGTTAATAATCATGTGCCAATATTGTTCCCGAAAAACATCTACTTCTCCTTTATTGACTATGCCAAAGCCTTTGACTGTGTGGACTACAACAAATTCTGGAAAATTATGAAAGAGACGGGAATACCAGACAACTTGACCTGCCTCTTGAGAAATCTGTATGTAGGTCAGGAAGCAACAGTTAGAACTGCACATGGAACAACAGACTGGTTCCAAATAGGAAAAGGAGTACATCAAGGCTGTATATTGTCACCCTGCTTATTTAACTTATATGTAGAGTACATCATGAGAAACACTGGGCTGGATGAAGCACAAGCTGGAATCAAGATTGCTGGGAGAAATATCAATAACCTCAGATATGCAGATGATAGCACCCTTATGGCAGAAAGCCAAGAAGAACTAAAGAGAGCCTCTTGATGAAAATGAAAGAAGAGAGTGAAAATGTTGGCTTAAAACTCAACCTTCAGAAAATTAATATCATGCATCTGGTCCCATCAGTTCAGTTCAGTTCAGTCACTCAGTTGAGTCTGACCCTGTGTGACCCTACTTCATGGCAAATAGATGAGGAAACAGTGAAAACCAGCTGACTGTATTTTGGGGGGCTCCAAAATCACTGCACATGGTGACTGCAGCCATGAAATTAAAAGACGTTTGCACCTTGGAAGTAAAGTTATGACCAACCCAGACAGTATATTATAAAGCAGAGACATTACTTTGCCAGCAAAGGTCCATCTAGTCAAAGCTATAGTTTATCCAATAGTCATATATGGATGTGAGAGTTGGACTATAAGGAAAGCTGAGTGCCAAAGAATTGATGATTTTGAACTGCGGTGTTGGAGAAGACTTGAGAGCCCCTTGGACTGCAAGGGGATCCAACCAGTCCATCCTAAAGAAACCAGTCCTGAATATTCATTGGAAAGACTGATGTTGAAGGTGAAGCTCCAATACTTTGCCCACCTGATGTGAAGAACTGACTCATTAGAAAAGACCCTGATGCTGGGAAAGATTGAAGGTGGGAAGAGAAGGGGACAACAGAGGACGAGATGGTTGGATGGCATCACCGACTCAATGGACATGAGTTTGAGTAAACTCCAGGAGTTGGGCAGGGAGGGCTGGCATGCTGCAGTGCATGGGTTCTCAAAGAGTTGGACATGACTGAGCGGCCTAACTGAACTGAATAATGTTTCATTAGTTAGAACAAATATATATTAATGTAAAATGTCAATAATAGGCAAACTGAATGTTGTACATGAACACCCTGTACTAACTTTGCAGCTTTTCTGTAAACCTAAACTTTTCCTATTTTTTTTAAATAATTCAGTGTTTCCATATATTCCTGAAGGTTTCTTTTTGATCAACAAATATTCCTATTTTTAACATGATCAAATTAATTGAACTTTTCCCCTGGTATCAGTAATTTTCTTTCTGCTTCTTAATAAACTTGCCAGTTACCCCTTCTTGATGTGAAGATATTCTCCTATGTCTTCTCCTAGAAGGCTTTTGTATTCAACTTTCATATTGAGATAGCCTGGAATTAAATTTTATGCCTGATAAGTGATTTCAATTTTTTCTGTTGTCAGTATTTACTGGATCTTTGTATTTACCTCACTCTAGGGAAGGTCAATTTTAAGTTTTTTCATGTGGTATGATTTTACCATTTCTGAAGACTAAGGGGATTAACTAACAAATGACACTCCCCATCACCCTTGTATCCAACAGGCCATCTAAAAAGGCTAACCATTCACTGCTAACAAGTGAACAGTGTAATAAAGTAAATTCTTATTTTTTTTTTAATTTATTAAAGTTTAGTTGATTTACAATATTGCGTTAATTTCTGCTGAACAGCAAAGTGACTCAGTTACATATATGTGTGTGTGTGTATATATATATATATACACATATATATATACATACATATATATATAAATACATATTTCATATATTTTAATAACATTTCCAATATCAGTTTATACAGGATATTGAAATAGTTCCCTGTGTTGTACAGTAGGACAGCATTTATTGTTTATTCATTCTCTATATAATAGTTTGCATCTTCTAGTCCGAAACTCCTGGTGGATGTCCCCTCCACACTTATCCCCCTTGTCAACAATGAGTCTGTTGTCCAGGTCTGTCTAGGTCTGTGATTCTGCTTTTGTTTCATAGGTAAGTTGATATTTGTCATAGTTTGCTGCTGCTGCTAAGTTGCTTCAGTCGTGTCTGACTCTGTGTGACCCCACAGACGGCAACCCACCAGGCTCCCCCGTTCCTGGGATTCTCCAGGCAAGAACATTGGAGTGGGTTGTCACTTCTACAATGCATGAAAGTGAAAAGTGAAAGTGAAGTAGCCTCAGTGGTGTCTGACTCTTAGCGACCCCATGGACTGCAGCCTACCAGGCTCCTCTGTCCATGGGTTTTCCAGGGAAGAGTACTGGAGTGGGGCGCCACCGCCTTCTCTGGTGTCATAGTTTGGANTCACTTCTACAATGCATGAAAGTGAAAAGTGAAAGTGAAGTAGCCTCAGTGGTGTCTGACTCTTAGCGACCCCATGGACTGCAGCCTACCAGGCTCCTCTGTCCATGGGTTTTCCAGGGAAGAGTACTGGAGTGGGGCGCCACCGCCTTCTCTGGTGTCATAGTTTGGATTCCACATATAAGTAATATCATATGGTATTTGTATTTTCCGGTCTAAATAAAGTCATTTATTGACTGGACTCAGGCAGTGCCCAGAGCGACTCATTCTGTTGTAAAACAGCTTCCATCCTGGAAAGGGACATGAACCAGTGCAACTGTCCAGGTCCTTATTTGATACATTTCTTTGCTCTTGAGAAAAATTGTCTTCATAAATCTTGAAAGTTTTTCATAGCATGCCCCCAAACTATCTCTCTGGTTTTACATATCATAATTCTTACCACTAGCTCATATTAATATTCTACCCATTCCTCAAAGATACTGCTCCAGTGACCTAATATTGCTTCTACCAGACAATAACATTCCCTGATCTGGATATTGCCTGTTCCATATTTTCCTGGGCTAATTTTTATTCTCCCTTCAAATTTTAAGATTAAATAATATTTGAAGGAAGAATAAGATAAATAATATTTCTTCAGAAAAGTCTCCTATAATTCATCCAAATGAGTGCATTCTCTCATTATAAGTCCCATAGCATCATTTTATTCTCCTTTGGAGCCCCATAATTATACTTGGTTAATTACTTGCATACTTATCATAGTCTATTTCTCTTAATAAATTGAGGGTTTCATGAAATAGCTGCTTCAGAATCTACCATAGAAATGAGTAGACAGATTATTTTTTAAGAACACTTATGGAATAAATGATAGAAGATAGCAGGTTTTTCCAAACAATAGCGCTATCTAAAAAATACTTTCTTTTATTTCTCCTCCTTCTCCCCACTCCATCCTCCTCCTCCTCATTCTTCCTTTAGTATTCTCTCCACCTCTCCAAACTGATGCTCACACAGGAGTCTCCAACTTATGCCTTGATGCATGATGTGGGTATGGTTGCACACAAGAAATCAAAGAACAGACCCATATCCCACCACTCCCAGTCCAGGCCAATGCACAGCAAAGTGTGATGCTCTAGACACACTGATGACCTGCAACTGACCTGCTTCTATATCAGTGGAAGCAAGGACTTTGGATATTAGGTGATGTAACACTCCTTGAAATTCACAGACATTTTGGAGGGGAGAGGGTATGGCATTTCCAGACAGACAGTGAAATGGGAGCATGAACCAACTGTATCTAAATATTAAAGGGTAGAGATACCCTGGCAATACTTCCCTCAAGGCCCAACATCATTTGGCCCTCTTCTCTGTCTTCCTCAGATTTTAGCAACCTCTCACCCTTCCTTATTCCCTTCCCTGGAAGAGGCCCCACACATTATTCTCTCTGCATGATGTGCTCTTCTAGGGAACTTCTTGGCCTTGACTCCACGTCACTCTGGCCACAGGTCAACTTAATCATAATGTTTAAAGGTAGTGTCCTTGTATTTCAAATCATGCTTTTCCATCTTACCCAGTTCTGGAAACTTTAATGCATTTATTAGTGTCTGACTTACAGGGTTGGCCAAAAAAGTTAATTTCAGATTTTCTGTAATATGTTCCAGAAAAAAACCCAAACAAACTTTTTGGCCAACCCATTATTTTATGTATTTGTTTCCTCCTGTATTATCTATAATATGCTCTACAATAACANTTAATGCATTTATTAGTGTCTGACTTACAGGGTTGGCCAAAAAAGTTAATTTCAGATTTTCTGTAATATGTTCCAGAAAAAAAACCAAACAAACTTTTTGGCCAACCCATTATTTTATGTATTTGTTTCCTCCTGTATTATCTATAATATGCTCTACAATAACAGATACTTTTCCATCTTGTTCTCCACAGCATTCCCAGAATCTAAATAAGTTCAAGGTTAATAGTAGATCTTATGTTAGTAATTGCTGAATAAATGAAATGATCGAGGTTTAGTTCACTTCAGTCAATCAGTCATGTCTGACCCTTTGTGAT
>SJYT01034899.1:810-43438 GCA_006410635.1 Cephalophus harveyi | reverse complement strand
ACAGAAATGGTATGGACCTAATAGAAGCAAAAGGTATTAAGAAGAGGTGGCAAGGATACACAGAAGACCTATACAAAAAAGATCTTCATGACCCAGATAATAATGATAGTGTGATCACTCATCCAGACATCCTGGAATGTCAAGTCAAGTGGGCCTTAGGGAACATCACTACAAACAAAGTTAGTGGAGGTGATAGAATTGCAGTTGAGCTATTTCATATCCTAAAAGATGATGCTGTGACAGTGCTGCACTCAATATGCCAGCAAATTTGGAAAACTCAGCAGTGGCCATAGGACTGGGAAAGGTCAGTTATCATTGCAGTCCCAAAGAAGGGCAATGCCAGAGAATGTTCAACCACTGCACAGTTGCACTCATGTCACTCACTAGTTAAATAATGTTCAAAATTCTCCAAGCCAGGCTTCAACAGTATGTGAACCATCAACTTCCAGATGTTCAAGCTGGATATAGAAAAGGCAGAGGAACCAGAGATCAAATTGCCAACATCTGTTGGATCATCGAAAAAGCAGAATTCCAGAAAAATATCTACTTCTGCTTTATGGACTATGCCAAAGCCTTTGACTATGTAGATGACAACAAACTGTGGAAAATTCTTAAAGAGTTGGGAATACCAGACTACCTGACCTGCCTTGAGAAATCTGTGTGCAGGTCAGGAAGCTACAGTTAGAGCCCGACATGGAACAACAGATTGGTTCCAAATTGGGAAAGGAGTACGTCAAGGCTGTATGTTGTCACCCTGTTTATTTAACTCTTATGCAGAGTACATCATGTGTAATGTTGGGCTGGATGAAGTGCAAACTGGAATCAAGATTGCCAGGAGAAATATCAGTAACCTCAGATATGCAGATGACACCACTCTTATGGCAGAAAGTGAAGAGGAACTAAAGAGCCTCTTGAAAGTGAGAGAGGGGAGGGAAAAAGCTGGCTTAAAACTCAACATTCAAAAAAAAAGATAATTGCATCCAGTCCCATTGCTTCATGGAAAGCAGAGGGGAAACAATGGAAACAGCGAGAAAATTTATTTTTTTTGCGGGGGGAGGTGCTCCAAAATCACACAGATGGTGACTGCAGTCATGAAATTAAAAGACGCTTGCTCCTTGGAAGAAAAGCTATAACAAACCTAGACTGTATATTAAAAAGTAGAGACATTACCTTGCCGAGAAAGGTCTGTCTAGTCAAAGCTATGATTTTTCCACCAGTCTTGTATGGATATGAGAGTTGGACTATAAAGAAAGCTGGGCGCTGAAGAATTGATGCTTTTGAACTTTGGTATTGGGGAAGACTCCTTGGATTCCAAAGAGATTCAACAGTCCATCCTAAAGGAAATCAATCCCTGAATATTCATTGGAAGGACTAATGCTGAAGTTGAAACTCCAATACTTTGGCCACTTGATGCGAAGAACTGACTCACTGGAAAAGATGAAGGGAAAGATTGAAGGCAGGAGGAAAATGGGACGACAGAGGATGAGATGGTTGGATGGCCTCATCGACTTGATGGACATGAGTTTTGAGTAAACCTTGGGAGTTGGTGATGGACAGGGAGGCCTGGTGTGCTGCACCCCAAGGGGTCGCAAAGATTCAGACACGACTGAGTGACTGAGCTGAACTGATTCTTTAACTCATTGTTTGTATACATTTTAGACTGTTACCACTAAATATATTTGCCTGTTCTGCATCACTGGCATAGAAGCTAAGCACTCGTTCTGTGTTTGAATTCCTTCTTTGATGTTCTGACAAGTGTTCAGCAGTGTTCTTCTAATGGCCAGAGTTGCCATAGGTCTTTTGCTATAGAAAATAATGCGAAGCAAAAAGATAGCTAAAATATATTTGTTAAATGTTACAAATTGTGTTTAAAAGGAAAATTAATGTAACATCTGATTAAGGAAACTGATTCAATTGATCAATAAAAATATACCTGTTGTATTTCATTATTATATTCCATAGAACTCTGCTTTACAAATTGTTGGTCTAAAGTTATTATGGATCATGAAATCAATTAGGTAGACTGTGACTAGTTTTTTTGTTTTTTTTTTTTACATTCATCAGAAAATTGAGTATGACAGCTAGTAAAGGTAATGATATTTTTAGTTTTGTTTTAGTTATATCTGTATGTCATGAATCCTTTACTCACCAACTAAATTTTGAACACTCTAAAAGCAAATTTTAGTCAAATAGAAAGACCAAAAGCCATCCTTTCTCGCTTATGATGATAAAGGTAATTTATTTAAGTATGTTCCACATTTGATGATGAAACAGCTTATCAGGTATTAACATGTATGAAGTAGTTCTAATAGTTACATTTCAGTTATTAGCTATGATAAATACCTATTAAACAATATAATCAAATGATCTTTTAAAAATCTTTTATTAACAGGCTGAAAATGAACTAAGTCTGGCAAGAAAAATGATCCAGTGGAAACCATGGGAGCCTTTAGTGGAAGAGCCTCCAGCCAGCCAATGGAAATGGCCAATATAAATAGCATTAACTAACTTATCTGTTGATAGGAGACTGATGTAATTAAATATTCTGTTATATGTTTAAAAATGTTTCCATATTATCTTATCATCAAGAAAACTGATACAGAACACATTTAAGCGGCTTGTTAAAGTTGATGATGACGGTAATTTGTGAATTCAGTTTTTGATTTGTAGAGCATTCATTCAAATTATTTCAAAGGTAATTAAAAAAAACATTGTGGGAAGATTGAAACTTAATTGGAAAAATTCCTATAGATCTTCAGTGTAGGGGCCATATTCGAAAAGTGAAGTATTTTTAATAGTATCTTCAACAGATGATTTAATTTTTTTATTCTGGAAAAACAGAAAAGATAATTATTATTGTTTAAACAAATTAATAGGTCACTGTTTGAAGTAGTAAGGAAAAAACCATCAAATTAGAATTGATCATACACTTGGGAAAATTGATTTGGTATTTGAAAGAAAGATTTTTATTTATAGTAGTAATTGGAAAAACTTTTCCTTTTGTCTCATTTAAGGAAATTAGTTTTCTGGCCCTTAGTCCTTAGTTTTCTTGATAACCAAAGTATATCAGGATAGAGAGAGAATTTCTGTAAAAGAAGAGACACTAAGAGTTCCTAAAGTTTGTCTGACATACAGATAGGCTTATATTCAGAACATCTTAGTTGTATGCTTATAACTTCAAAGTGGAATCGTTAAGTAGTTTTCACTAATATTCAGTATAAGTGCAGTTGGATATCAAACAGAAGATAACTGCTGTTCAAAGAAAGAAGCACTTTGGTAAGTTTAAGGTTAAACAAAAATAAAGTTACTTTTCATTTGTCCTCACCTTTTGTTTTTGCTAATAGCTGCCTTTCATGTCTAAATACTTAAATTTGTTAGTTCTTACTTCAAAGGTAGTAGTTTTATTTTTTTCACCGTCGAAGGCAACTAACATTATTCTGTGATGCTGGTGGGGCCAGGAGTGAGCAACCTGTTGGCCTCCATGTCTGAGCTGGCTTCCCTGAGGGCTGCCTGGTCCATATTTGCAAAGTGGGGCACAAGTGGGTCAACAAGAAGTTGACCGTCTTCTCTGTGGTCAACCCAGCTGTGGGCCTGCCTCTCACTTGCTCCAGGCTGCTCCCTCAGGTCCACCTTGGTCTTGTCACCAGATCCTTCCTGTAGCAGATCTGGGGACCTATACTACAAGGGGAAGACTTGTTAGGTTGCCTTCAGATGTTAAGTTCCTTTACCTGATGTTTCAGCAGGCTTTTCAAATGAGCCTTCCCACAGGACCAGCTCTTCTAATGCCTTCTGACAAGCAAGATGGTATTCTGAAGAGTGTGTCCTGTTTCATAAGGTACTCTTCCATAAATTGAAGATCATTTTCATTATTCTCAAGAAGCCAAAATCTTTAGGTCTTGCAGGACTTAATGTTCTTTAACTGAAGAAGGAGGACTTTAGATCTTGAACCCTTGCCAATTCCCCAGTTATCTATTAATAGATCAGACCTCAATCACTGGAAGGTAGTTGCTAATCTCACTTTTTTTTTTTTTTTCTCCCTTCTTCTAAGGGAGAAAATCAACACTGCTCCATAGAAGAAAATTCCCACATGTAGGCTAATATCAGCCTTTTCTTTTTCTTCCAGCTTCTATGGTTATATCAACAAATAGAAGTTAAAGAAACCACCGGTGCAAGCGTGTTCTGGGGTCTAGGGTAGAACAGGAAATCATTGAACATACCATGAGTATTTTGCATTTGAGGGCAGAATTTCCTTTGAACCTCAGTACTTAGTGGGATTACAGCCTAAAATACAATTACAGTAATTTTATGAGACAAAAGTAAATTGAGAAGGTAAGAGTTGGTTTAGAGGAGGATGAAGAGGTTTATTTTAAATAGAAGTCACAAATTGTAGAGGAGTAAAACATGCTACGCCACTAAGTCTCTTTGGTATGCCGATTATTTTGAGCTGAAAACAAGGCCTAAAGACTCAGGAAGAAATTTCGAAGGAGGCTATCACCATATATAACTATTAATACTCAAGGAGCAATCATCTTTTAATTTCATGGCTGCAGTCACCATCTGCAGTTATTTTGGAGCCCAAGAAAATAAAGTCTGACACTGCTTCCATTGCTTCCCCATCTATTTGCCGTGAAGTGATAGGCCTGGATTCCATGCTCTTTGTTTTTTGAATGTTTTAAGCCAGCCATGTTCCCATTCCCCTGCCTCTGTGTTTATAAAAGCATGTGTTGAAATGTCACTATTTTCAGCCTGAATCCTTTGTGTGTCTCTTGAGCACTGCCACCCCATAAGAAAACAAACTTGTATTAAGACAATTAGGATTTAAGGAAAGCCTATTCCAATTCACTATTTTTCTCATAACTTCCCACTAAGAAGTGGCTGCTGCTGCTGCTNAGCCATGTTCCCATTCCCCTGCCTCTGTGTTTATAAAAGCATGTGTTGAAATGTCACTATTTTCAGCCTGAATCCTTTGTGTGTCTCTTGAGCACTGCCACCCCATAAGAAAACAAACTTGTATTAAGACAATTAGGATTTAAGGAAAGCCTATTCCAATTCACTATTTTTCTCATAACTTCCCACTAAGAAGTGGCTGCTGCTGCTGCTACTAAGTCACTTCAGTTGTGTCTGACTCTGTGCGACCCCATAGACGGCAGCCCACCAGGCTCCCCCGTCCCTGGGATTCTCCAGGCAAGAACACTGGAGTGGGTTGCCATTTCCTTCTCCAATAAGAAGTGGCTAATAACTTCTAAATAAAAACATACAAATAAATTTCTCCAGTCCCTGTCGATAATTCCTGTATTACATTCCCACTTGGACTTTGTCAAGGAGGAAGATTTCCTCTAGTCTTCTAGGTTCTGACTGGTCTAAGACTTAAAATGACATGACATGGAATGGTAGTGCTCAAGAATCACACAAGGGACCAGGCTGAAAATAAGGATATTTCAACACGCGCTTTTTATAAACACGGAGGGGAACAGGAATATGCAAAGCACATATAGAAACATGAAATAGAAAAAAAAATTAAAATTTGGAATATACTATAAAGCTCAAGTTTAGCTTGCTATGTACTGCTAATGAATTTTCCAAATGGTCTTTCAGCTTACATTAGCTGCTCAATTATTGTGGTGTGCTTACATGAAATGTATAGTGGATTAGCTTCCTTCTATACATAACTAGCTGAAAAGTATCTTAGGGATTTCTCATAATCTTCAAATATGCTGGTTTCTTTTTCAAGTGAATGTTTTAGCCATTTTTAAAGGTAAACATTACTATTTTATGATAGAATATTTCATTTAACTTCTTCAATAAGAAAAGGAAGCTTAATTCATTTTCTTAGGGTAAATTCCCTGTCTATAAACTACAAAAATTTTTAAAAATGGAAAGGTTTTTCATAACTCATTTGCAAGTAAAACCTGATTGCATTGGTATGAGGCTGTTTATGGTCTTTATCCCACTTTAATGTGATTATGAATATATTTTGCCACAGAAGTATTAATATATTTGATTCTGGAGTATTTCCCCAGACCCATTGAATGTTTTACAGAATGTATGTTATATATCCGTGTGTGTTTTAGTCACTCAGTCGTGTCTGATTCTTTGCTACCCTGTGGACTGTAGCCCGCTACCAGGCTCCTCTGTCCATGAAATATTTCAGTCAAGAATACTGGAGTGTGTTGCCATTCCCTTCTCCAGAGGATCTTCCCGACCCAGGGATTGAATCTGGGTGTCCTGCATGGCAGGCAGATTCTTTTCCATCTGAGCCACCAGGGAAGCCCAGTATATATTCATATTGACATTCTAAATAGTGTAGGAAATGGAACCCCACTCCAGTATTCTTGCCTGGAAAATTCCATTGGCAGAGGAGCCTGGTGGGCTGAAGTCCATAGGGCCCCAAAGAATCAGACACAATTGAGCACACCAAAAATCTGAAAGAACCTAGATTTCAAACACATCTGTCCCTTATGGTTTCAGAAAAGGGACTATGTATTTCTAGCCTCTTAAGCTCATGAAGGTATTATGATCCAAATTCAGTTCATAATGGTAATTTCCAAAGGATAATTTTCAGGTCCTTGGCTTAAATTCTTCTAATGCTTTTTTTCTCTAATTCAATCATTTACATCAAAATATATTTTAGCCTGAGGTAACAATGGGAATATTTTGAAATGCTTGATTTCATAAAGCCACTAGATGGCATCTTTGTAAAAATAAATGTTTATTGAATAAATAAAGGCTGAGATAAAAGTGGATTCCTATTTCATGAGAAACAGTGGTAAGTTATTTGGGGCAATAAATCCTGAGAAAACTGCATAGATTTATTGTGAAAAGTAAAATGAAAAATGGTATTTGGAATTACCTTTCCATCTCCAGAATTGAGGGTCTTTTTCTGATTGGTTGTTTTCAGTTGACATTTACATTTATTTTGTATAACTAAAAATCATATACTTGTGTATGTATGTATGTGTGTATATATATACATGAAAGTGAAAGTGAAGTTGCTCAGTCATGTTCAACTTTGCGATCCCATGGACCGTAGCCTACCAGGCTCCTCAGTCCATGGAATTTTCTAGGCAAGAGTATTGGAGTGGGTTGCCGTTTTCTTCTCCAGGGGATCTTCCCAACCCAGGGATCGAACCCGGGTCTCCTGCTCTGCAGGCAGATGCTTTACCATCTGAGCCACCAGGGAAACTTGTATATAAATATATATATATATGTATACACAAATATATGTATGTGTATGTGTGTGATTTTGATGTGCTTTGCAACCTAAGTAGACTACCTGGGAAGCCTACCAATTAAGTTAGGCTTATATTGTAAAATTGAGTTGTATAACATTGCCTCCATCAGTTCAGTTCAGTTGCTCAGTCGTGTCCGACTCTTTGTGACCCCACGAACCGCAGCTCGCCAGGCCCCCGTGACCATCACCAACTCCTGGAGTCCATACAAACCCATGTCCATTGAGTTGGTGATGCCATCCAGCCATCTCATCCTCTGTCGTCCCCTTCTCCTTCTGCCCTCAATTCCTCCCAGCATCAGGGTCTTTTCCAATGAGTCAGCTCTTCGCATCAGGTGGCCAAAGTACTGGAGTTTCAGCTTCAACATCAGTCGTTCCAGTGAACACCCAGGACTGATCTCCTTTAGGATGGACTGGTTGGATCTCCTTGCAGTCCAAGGGACTCTTGAGTCTTCTCCAACACCACTGTTCAAAAGCATCAATTCTTCAGCGCTCAGCTTTCTTCACAGTCCAACTCTCTTTGATCTCTGGTTCCTCTGCCTTTTCTAAAACCAGCTTGAATGTCTGAAAGTTTACAGTTCACGTATTGCTGAAGCCTGGCTTGGAGAATTTTAAGCATGACTTGACTAGCACATGAGATGAGTGCAATTGTGCAGTAGTTTGAGCATTCTTTGGCATTGCCTTTCTCTGGGATTGGAATGAAAACTGACCTTTTCCAGTCCTGTGGCCACTGCTGAGTTTTCCAAATTTGCCTGGCATATTGAGTGCAGCACTTTCACAGCATCATCATTTAGGATTTGAAACAGCTCAACTGGAATTCCATCACCTCTACTACCTTTGTTCGTAGTGATGCTTCCTAAGGCCTACTTGATTTCATGAACCAAGATGTCTACCTCTAGGTGAGTGATCACACCGTTGTGATTATCTGTGTGTAATCTTACATCCTTTTTAAATATCAAACAGTGTTAGGTCAAAGGCAGCATAGAATAGTGGTTTAAAATGGAGGTTGTGCTGTCAGACTGCTTGGGTTTATTTCTGGCTCCCCCACCAAACATCTCTGGGCTTTAATTTCCTTCTTAGAAAAAGGAAGCTGATCACAGTTCTTCCTTAATAAAATCTTTGTAAAAATTAAATTAGAAGTATAGGTAAAGTGCTTAGCAACAAATAACACAATAAATGCTAGCTATTATGAAGCACATGAGGTATTTTTTGCTAAATTTACATTAGAAATAAAATTGATCCTTTCCCTCAATGATATGTGCTTCTTTAAAAACCTATAAATTCAATTGAAGGAATTTATAGTGAAAGAGAATAATTCTTTTATAATCCAATGATTAACAATAGCTTTGCTTCTTCAGATTTAAAAGAGGAATTATTTAATAGCGTCTATCTCCCTTTTGTCTTTGGCTGCCAGGGAAGCAAGAGCCAAGTTCCAAGTTTAACAAAAGCACGTAGGCACCTGCTGTTGTACCTGTCTAGGTCTTCACTCTCATTTCATAGTTACATTTCCTCTAACCTTGATTTTTCATAAAGGGCAGATTGATGTCAGTATTTGTTTTGGAGAACCGTGCCATTTCACATGTATAAAAAGACATCTTAGAGAGTGGTTACTGTCAGAACCACTTTAGTATCTAGGTAATGAGTAGATTAGTTTGCCAAGAAAGGTCCGTCTAGTCAAGGCTATGGTTTTTTCAGTGGTCATGTATGGATGTTAGTTGGACTGTGAACAAAGCTGAGTGCCGAAGAATTGATACTTTTGAACTGTGGTGTTGGAGAAGACTCTTGAGAGTCCCTTGGACTGCAAGGAGATCCAACCAGTCCATTCTAAAGGAGCTCAGTCCTGGGATTTCTTTGGAAGGAATGATGCTAAAGCTGAAACTCCAGTACTTTGGCCACCTCATGCGAAGAGTTGACTCATTGGAAAAGACTGATGCTGGGAGGGATTGGGGGCAGGAGGAGAAGGGGACGACCGAGGATGAGATGGCTGGATGGCATCACGGACTCGCTGGATGTGAGTTTGAGTGAACTCAGGGAGTTGGTGATGGACAGGGAAGCCTGGCGTGCTGCAATTCATGGGGTCGCAAAGAGTCGGACACGACTGAGCGACTGAACTGAACTGAAAGAGTAGGTAACAAACCCCTTTGCTCCCTCGCCCCGCCCCTCCCCCGGCCTCATTCTCTCTCTCCGCCCCTTCTCTCTCTGGCTCCGCCCCTCCTCTCTGTCTTTCCCCAACCCCTCACCCTTCCAGCGCGGGCACCGCCTCTTCTCGCGCGAACTGTGTCCTAGTAGGAGGGGGTGGTACCAGGGCCGTTGCTAGGAAACGGCCGGTAACAAAATTCGGCAAGTGCGGACTCTGCTTTCTAGGAGCCGGGGAACCGCTTCCACTGGAGTAACTGCGTTTCTTGGTCAGGTAGGAGGATAGGTTCTGGCTGCCCTCTACTGGCCCGATCCCTAGACCAACTCTGAGCGGGTGGCTAAGGCGCAGACTCCGAGGGCTCTGTGAGGGGTGCTGAAGCCGACTGGGCCCTGGGGAATGGCCAGTCCGGAATGTTCCACCTTTGCCTAAACAACTGTGCAAAGCATCCCATCTCTTGGTTCCTTTTCTGGCTCCGGATCTATAATTTGGGAATGGAAGTAGCAGCATCGATCTAGGAGGTTACCTCCCCTCCAACCCCAAGTGCTTATCATGGTTAATAATAGAGAAGCAAGACGTGTTTCGTGTTAGAAACCGTTTGTTTAGCCATCTTTGTGGCCATTTACAGCTTTTAGTAAGTAGAGCGCTTCCAGACTCTCCTCTTTCACTTCTCTCCACCTAAGGTCTTTGCTGCACCTCTTAAACAACTTAAAAACTCAACAAGGCTATTTGGTAGAAGGCAAAGCTGGATCCTTGTCTTACTACTTAAGCTTAGATATATCAACGAAATATACATTGTAGGTGAAAGGGGAACGTTTTTGTATGCAGAGTATTTTTTCTTTATTAACAGTTTTTGAAATTAGATAACATTTATTCTTGAATACATAATAATACAGTAAAGAGAAAAGTTCAAACAGTAAAGAGAATGAACAGTGAAAATCTGCCTTCCACGCATGTTCCCCAACTCCTTGCCCTCCAGTTCACCTTCCAGAGTATTCTGAGCATATACAAATATGTAGTTGTGTCTGTAACGTTGTGTATAGTGACATGTTCTTTTGTTGGAAGTCATTGAAAGGACATGACCGCGGGTTTACTCACTACCCAAGTGGCAGTTGGAGACTCTTTCCCCCTCCAGCCCTTGAAATGTACCTTCCCCCATTGTTCCTGAAGGAGGGATGTGTTATTGAGACCAATGAAACTGTATACTATGACTGAACCCAGTTAAGGTCTCATAAACTCTTAGAATTTTGGCGGTGGATGTTGAGATTACTCTCTAGGCTGTCCAAGTCAATCCTCTTTGTAAATTTCCTTGCCACTTAACAACCTGAAGTGGTCT
The DNA here is from genome assembly GCA_006410635.1 of Cephalophus harveyi. Taxonomy (NCBI): domain Eukaryota; kingdom Metazoa; phylum Chordata; class Mammalia; order Artiodactyla; family Bovidae; genus Cephalophus; species Cephalophus harveyi. The sequence goes on along the minus strand of SJYT01034899.1, from coordinate 32,740 downwards.
GCCTCTTTCTTCAGTTATCCTTACCCGCTGTGTACCGGGCTCACTTTCTTCTTTACCCAGAGAATTCTAGAGGTTTCAAACCAAGAGCTTTGTTTTTTCCACTTAAGGGAACCATACAGTAAATAGTAAGTTAGAACTGGCTTCTTCATTTAGCATAATTCATTGGAGTGTCACCCATGTTGTTGTGTGTATCAGTGGTTTATTCCTTTTTATTGATGGGTGGTATTCCATTTTATGAATGCATTATAGTATGTTTATTCATTCCTCAGCTAAGGAATGTTTGTGTTGTTTCCTGTCTTTGGTGATTAAAAATAAAACCTTTAATAACTTTTGTGTTGGGGCTTCCTTGGTGCCTCAGGAGTAAAGAATTGGCCTCAGTGCAGGAGCTGCTGGAGATCAGAGTTTGGCTGATCCCAGGGTGGAGAAGATCCTCTGGAGGAGGGGATGGCAACCCACTCCAGTATTTTTGCCTGGAGAATCCCATGGACAGAGGAGCCTGGCAGGCGACAGTCCATGGGGTCGCAAAGAATCAGACACGACTGAGCACGCACGCATGTGGAGGTTTTGAGTGATTGTAGTTTTTTATTCCACCTGAGTAAAGGATACAGAATTGCTGGGTCATATGATCAATATGTGTTTAATTTTACAAGAAAACTGACAGTTACCTCAAATGCTATATCCATTTTCATTTTCACTATCAAGATACAAGAGTTTTCCACTCATATTTATACTCACTGGTTATTGTTGGGCTGAAATTATTTTTGGACTAATTTGGAATCTCATTGTGCTTTGAAGTTTCATTTCTCCACTGACTAATGATATGGAGCATCTTTTCATTTGATTGTCCTTGAGGTCAAGATTAGAGAGAGGAAACTGAGGCAATTAGATTGAAAATTTATTCTCAGGCACAGAAATACATATGGGGCAGAGCAGATGCCTCATTTGTCTCAGTCTTGTCCTGGCCCTGCTTATTTGTGTTTTTGTGTATATTCTTTGGTGACGGATCTGTTTAAATCTTTTACTCATTTTTTTTCACTGTTTTTTTCCCTAACTATTGAGTTTTGAGAATTCTGTGTTTATTCTGAATCATACTTGTGGTTAGTCGCTGAGTCATGTCCGACTCTTTGTGACTCCATGGACTGTATCTCCTCTGTCCACGGCATTTCCCAGGCAAGAATGCTGGAGTGGGCAGCCATTCCCTTCTCCAGGGGATCTTCCTGAGCCAGGGCATGTCTCCTGCACTGCAGGTGGATTCTTTACCATCTGAGCCACGGGGGATGCCCCCATATATTCTGGATATGAATCTTTTATAAAATATGGGTTTTGCAAAAAATTACATCCGAGTGTATGGTTTGACTTGATTCTTCTAGTTGTCTTTTTAAGTTCTTAATTTGTTACTATTGCCATTTAGAAGATGCCATTGTGGCCATTTTTTGTAGGGAGAATGACCCACTAGATAGAAAGCATTACCTCAGATTCTCCAAAAAGGGCAGATAACTATGTTGCTAGGAGGTAAGCCTTCTTTATGCTGCTTTCTATTTATCTTGTTAGGTATGTTTTTATATTTTTCTCTATCGGAGAAAAAAAATCCAAAGGAAGATTTTTTTTGTATGTGTGGATGACAGCCTAAATAGGTTTCTTGAACTTCTTAAAAACTTATTCAACTTTGTCTCATTTCATTTTTTTTCCTCCTTAATTTTCTGGAATTTTAAAACTTTATTTCAGTTCTTTTATTGGTTCTTGAAATTTAACTATGCATATTTAACTTAACAGTATCTAGGATTAAGACTATCATATGTCAATTTTGTAAATAGTATAAGGAATTGATAATAGTTTATTCTCATCTTTCCCTTCCCAGTTACCTGTTTTTATTGTCTCATATTTTAATTTTCTGCTGTTTTTATTTTGTGTTGACAGTATTTACTTGGGTTTACCCATAGGTTTATGGTTTATTTGTTTGCTTTTCCTTCTTGCACTTCAGACTTACACTTGGCCCATTTTACTCCTCCTCAAGCATGTCCTTTAAAAGTTCCTTTACAGCAGATATCTTGGTGATAACTTGCTTGTAAATGTTTCTGTTTTTCTCCTTTAAAGGTAGTTTTGCTTGGTGTACAATTCTGGGTTGCTAGTTGCCTTCTTTTAATTAGTTCATTATCGCCTTGACTTCTATTTTTCTCATGAGAAATTTGTAATGAATTCATTTTTCTTTCCTTTTCATTAATGCCACCAGATTAATATGACTCAAAAGAGAAGATGATATGTCCTTTATCACTGTTTGTTTTTCAGATCTTGTCTTTGTTATTCTGTAATTTAGTTATAACAAATAACTATATACATAATTATAGCAATGTTATACAACATTGCTATAATTTATAGATATGAATTATTTCTATTTATCTTGTTAGGTATATTTTTATATTGTGCTTCCTGGACCTGTAGATTCATATTTTTAATTAGTTTTTAAAATTTTTTCAGCCATTAGCTTTTAAAATATTTTCTTTCTTTGTTTTCTTCTAGGACTCCAATTTGCCATATGCCAGATCAGGGGCTGGCAGACTTTTTCTGAAAAGGGCTTCACAGGCCACAGGCAGTCTCTGTTTTACACTTTTTTTTTTGTTTTTTATTTTAATAGTACAAAACTATTCTTAGCTCAAAGCAAGATATTAATAAATGCTTTGAAATATATGCTAGACTTTGTTTCTTTTTTTAATGGCTCTTAATCACTTATATTTTTCATATCCTCTCTCTTTGCAACATTCTACATAAAATCTTTTCATTTATCTTCCAGTTTACTGATTCTCTCTTTAGCTTTAATGCTGTATTCATTAAATTCAACAAGTATACATTTTTATTCTAGATATTCTTTTGCTTTATTAATTTTTCATTTAAAAAAATTTTTCTCTGTATAAGGATCTATGTTTAAAGTAGAAGTTCCAAACACAGCTTTCCCATCTCACTACCGTTTCAGGTTTTAATCTTCCCTGTGCTGCTGCCACAGCAATCAGCCTCAAGTCACCTTCCCATCCCCTCTTCCTGGCAGCGTCTATAGGCAGGCTCCCGGCCACCCTGGGTCCTCAGTGCTCTGATCCAGCTCCTGGCTCTGAAGCCTGGCTCTGGGAGGCTCTGGTCCACCCTGGCCCAACCTTCTGTATACTGTCACACTGACTCCCAAGCCAAAGCCCTTGGTGGCTGTGGTTAAGGCCTTAGTGAGCTCCAGGATCAACCCATTGTTGATGTGTTTTGTGGGCAGAGGTCACTGGACACCTCTGCTTGAGTTTGTGAGAGCAAAGCTGTATAGAGGGGTGTGTGTGTGTGTGTGTGTGTGTGTGTGTGTGTGTGTGTGTGTGTGTTAGTCGCTCAGTTGTGTCCAATTCTTTGTGACTGCATGGTCTGTCCATGGAATTCCCTAGGCAGGAATACTGGAGTGGGTGGCCATTCCCTTCTCCAGGGGTCTTCCCAACCCAGGGATCCAACCCAGGTCTCCCGCATTGCAGGCAGATTCTTTACCATATGAGCTACCAGGGAAGCCCACTGTATACTTTCCAGCATATAGTTGCTATGTGGTGTTTTAATTAAAAATTCACCATTTTTTTTTTTACCTAATGCCATTACTAAGAGAATATTTAAATATATAATGAGCCACATTATAGTATATTATAAGCATTACTGTAAACCAGCAATTAATTTTATATTTGGTGTAGAAGTTTTGTGTGTAGTGAATATATTTATTTGTTTATTTTTTCAATTCAGGACAATGTCTGACCAGGAGGAAGAAGCTGATTCTCAGAATGCTGTTGACTCATCAAAAGAAAGAGAGGATGCTCTGGGGTCTATCAATATTCCGGTTCCCTCGGAAGAGGTTCCAGAGTCAGATCAAACTGAACACTATGAATTTGAACTAGATCCATCTAGTGGAGGCCGTGAAAAGCGCGTTGAGGACCTGAGTGACCAGAGCGTTTCAAGCCTGGAACTGAACGATGTCGAGCAACTCACGGAAGCCGAACGAGCTGAAGATGGTGGAGGCTCTCTGGAGAAATCTGGGAGCGCAGTGCAGTCAGCCAGACCATATTCACAAGCGTCTCTGACATTTATGGAAAAAGTGAAGGCTGTGAAGGAATCTCTGAGAATATCAACAAAAGATTCTTTAGCAACAGGTATTACCTAGGGAAGACAGACTAAGTATTCTTTTTTTGGCTTGATTTTTGTTTTTGTTTTTTGCTTGTCGATTTATTTTATACTTGATATTACTTTCCCGCTCCCTTATCCTATTCTGTGGCTGAGCCACATGAATCTTTTAATTTTGTGTGAAGCTTCTCCTCTATGCTGCAGTATTTACTTTCCGTAAATAAAGGAAAATCAATAAATTCTAAAGTGATAGTTAATCTGTTTTTCCCAAATAAAACAGATTCTTTAAATGTTTAGGGAGAAATTTTTGAGTATAATTCTAATTCTTTTGTGTGCCATCTCGGAATTCGTTCTACATAGCTAGCAACAGGTGGGATGGAAACTTGACACCGTATTTTTCTTCTGTAGTGCTCATTCCGTATATCTTGTTGCTCTTATGTATTTCCATATTTCTTAGTGTTGACTTTATATTCAGCTTCAGAAAAGTGATTGTTGTCTTTCATTATGGATTAATATTGAAGACATAATGTTGATGGCATGTCATTTACAAGTTATTGCTACATTGCTGGTAGCAAAGCAGAAGGGGAGCAGCAAGAAGGTGGTTACACAGAGAATTCTACTTGGGTGGTAAAACTGACATCTCCTCCTCGTTGTTCATAACTTTTGAGAAAGTTTCCATCCATAGAGTGGACAACATGGGCCATCATTTAACAATAACAGCAGCTTAGTCTGGCTGGTAAAATGTGGCTTCCAGGGAAGTATTAGCTCTTGTGTGGTGTATCCCTCAAGTAAAGAATATAAAGGAGGAGGAGGAGAAAGTAATCAAGCTCATTTATACCTAATTGAAGCCATTATCCCCCAATTTCGTTATTTGGTGTAAATTTGGGCATCATTTTTTGGTATTTCTTCAATTATGATTATAGCTTATAACAAACACGTGGTGATTTAAAGAAGTGGTGTTCTGAGGCTCATAGATTCCTGAACACTGTTTCCCTTTCCAAAGCTTAGGAAATCACTGCCATGAAAAGTTTAACATATATTAATTGTAGAACTTTGAACCCAGGAAACAATTAAAATAGCCTTCTGATAATTTAATATCTGTAAGAGTGTTCTTCTTGAGAAAGAGCTGTGAAAATAAGCTTAAAGAACCTGAGCATCAACAATACCATGTTACATTTCATGCTAGGATTACTGATAAATGTCTCATAGACCTTTATGAAAACTGTCATGTCAGGCATCTAGAAATATACAAAACTGTTTTGGTTTGAAATGTGTACTCTTCATTCCATCTTACTTATTACATCTTCTCCCTTAACATATAAAGTTTGTAGATGTAAAAGTAAACAGTTTACCTCATAATAATTTTTGTACTTTATTTTCTTCCTATAATTTGTGAACAGATAATCATTTTATAGTAATAGTTTTTCTCAATTTTTGACATGTAAGTGGCTTGATTTTTATTTCAGAGTCAGAAGTAAACTACACAATGTCTATTTTTTTTTGTGACAAGTAGATTTGTGCATAGTTATTCCAGATATTTATAATAAACAGTGATTTTCTGTTTTGCATTCTGCCAGTTACAGACATAGATCAATTATGGAAAGAAGAATGGACTTAGATGATCTTTTGTCATTGCAAGGTCAAAGAAAATTTTCTCTGAAAATTTCCCTATTGGTTTTTCTTAACTTCATGAATATGCATTGGTGTCCTGATGCCTGTTATCAATATGTAATCAAAGCGTGTATATTTCTAAGTTCAGGTCTCAGGTTCTCCCTTTGTAATGCCACACAAAAACACTTGATTTTTCTGAGATATTCCCTATGTTGATATCTGAATAGTATCTACCAGATATTGGGAATCTTTAAAAATTTAAATGATTTTAAAAGAATCTTTAAAAGCATTTTAGTCTCATTTCCTATTTCTCATGGTATTCTGGGTGAAGAGGTAACCTCGAACATGCACAGATCCTCATAGTAGGCAGTGGAAGAGAGAGCTAACTTCGAGCTGGAGCTGGGGGAGCAGGCATTGACCATTGATGCTATTTCTTGAGATTATGGATTGATTTTCAAAGCAAAAATGTTGCAAATAAATGTTTGTCACTTCTCCTCCTAGAAAATGAAAACTAACTCTTATTGTGGAGGCATGATGGGAGACATGTGGAAGCAACTTGCATTCCTTTGATCACAAATTGTCCCATAATTCTCTATCTGCATGTATACTATATGATACTGACCCTTGCATTTAACTATGACTCTTTCTTTCTCTTTTTATCTACAGTAAAAGTCATACTTCTTCCTGTGGGCCAGGAAATTGTAATTCCCTTTAAAGTTGACACTGTTCTAAGATGCCTGAAGGATCATTTTTCACCCCTGTTAGGTGTCCCAGCTTTTGTCCTGCAGATAAGATGTGCAGGTAAGCTTGGAGGCTAATAAAACATATAAAGACTTCTTTAGTCTTAACATGTAAATAAGCAAGATCTTTGATTTGTAAAACTAAATATCTTGATATTTACTGTTTGAACATTGTATTGCTGTTATATACATTCTTTCATTCAACAAATTATTACTGAGGACAAAGTTCTAAATACTTTGCTAAGAACCAAAGATAGAAAGAAACATGGAATAAAATCTCTATTTTCAAGTTGCTCATAGACTAGGAAGGAAGAAGACATATGCAGTGGTTACTACACATTGTGTAAATTTTTTAATGGAGATGTGCTCAAAAAGAACTGTGAGAACAAGGAGGAAGAAAATTGGGAGATTCTAGAAAGCTTCATCTAATTAAAGTGATAATACTTGTGTTAAGTCCGAAAGAGGTGAGAAAACCTGGGTCTTTGGGGAAATGGTTAGAAGTTTAGAGGTACTAGAAGTAAATTATTTATGGAGAATAGAAGGAAATGAGGTTAAAAAAATAAATGATGAATGAGCATGTATAGAAAGAGAAGAGGACTGAAAATGATTTATCAGTCTTCTATACATTAAGGTCAATTCAGGTTCTGATGATGTTCAAATTTATTTATAATTTGTGGGCAATATGGAGTACCACATCTTATATTAGCCTTGTATCATGACAGGCTGTAGTTGTAATAACTGAGATAGAATTAAACAGATTGGCATAGCTCAATAAACGTTTCTGTAGACTATGCCTACACAGATCATGACATTTTGTTTTTTTAAAAGTTTTCATATTAACTTAAAAAGATGCCACAAAGTTTCTAGGGCAATAATAATAATAGCATTTTTTGGGGGAAAATTCTAAGTGCTAAATAGGAATACCTATTAGGTTCTTCCTCCTTGCCAAGTCAGAGAAATTTCAAGATTATTTTTAGGAAACTATTATAATTAATGTACTCCAATAGTAAGATGTCAGTGTATTCAAACAACTGGCTATTAAAGTTTGATGGAGGAAACAAAGCTAAAATTTAAATAGTTATTGTAACAATGATGATACTGATGAAGATGATATTGATGATGATGGCTAATTTAATGAGCTTTGGATCACAATAAACTGTGGAAAATTCTGAAAGAGATGGGAATACCAGACCACCTGACCTCCCTCTTGAGAAACCTGTATTCAGGTCAGGAAGCAACAGTTAAAACTGGACATGGAAAAACAGACTGGTTCCAAATAGGAAAAGGAGTACATCAAGGCTGTATATTGTCACCCTGCTTATTTAACTTATATGCAGAGTACATCATGAGAAACTCTGGGATGGAGGAAGCACAAGCTGGAATCAAGATTGCTGGGAGAAATATCAATAACCTCAGATATGCAGATGACACCACCCTTATAACAGAAAAGGAAGAAATAAAGAGCCTCTTGATGAAAGTGAAAGAGGAGAGTGAAAAAGTTGGCTTAAAACTCAACATTCAGAAAACTAAGAACATGGCATCTGGTCCCATCACTTCATGGAAATAGATGGGGAAACAGTGCAAACAGTGGCTGACTTTATTTTTCTGGGCTCCAAAATCACTGTAGATGGTGATTGCAGCCATGAAATTAGAAGACGCTTACTCCTTGGAAGGAAAGTTATGACCAACCTAGACAGCATATTGGAGAAGGCAGTGGCACCCCACTCCAGTACTCTTGCCTGGGAAATCCCTTGGGCGGAGAAGTCTGGTAGGCTGCATGACTCCGGGAGTTGGTGATGGACAGGGAGGCCTGGTGTGCTGCGGTTCATGGGGTCACAAAGAGTCGGACATGACTGAGGGGCTTCACTTTCACTTTTCACTTTGATGCATTGGAGAAAGCAATGGCAACCCACTACAGCGTTCTCGCCTGGAGAATCCCCGGGACGGCAGAGTCTGGTGGGCTGCCGTCTATGGGGTCGCACAGAGTTGTTCACTAGCAGTGGCAGCAGCATGTGCTAGTCCTTTTACAAAATGTTCTGTCTACATTATCACACTATCATTCAATCTACACAACAATCCCTTGAGGTAGATACTACTGTTAACTTTTTGAAGGGAGATGGAAGCTAAAGCTTAAGAAACTTGTGCAAATTCCCACAGCTTATGAATGTCAGAGTCTGAACTTAATTGTAGGCATGATTCCAAAAAGGGAATTTGAAACTGCTTGGCATTAACTGGATCATGGAAAAAGCAAGAGAGTTCCAGAAAAACATCTATTTCTGCTTTATTGACTATGCCAAAGTCTTTGACTGTGTGGATCACAATAAACTGTGGAAGATTCTAAGAGAGATGGAAATACCAGACCACTTGACCTGCCTCTTGAGAAATCTATATGCAGGTCAGGAAGCAACAGTTAGAACTGGACATGGAACAACAGACTGGTTCCAGATAGGAAAAGGAGTACGTCAAGGCTGTATATTGTCACCCTGCTTATTTAACTTATATGCAGAGTACATCATGAGAAATGCTGGGCTGGAAGAAACACAAGCTGGAATGAAGATTGCCGGGAGAAATATCAATAACCTCGGATATGCAGATGATACCACCCTTATGACAGACAGTGAAGAGGAACTAAAAAGCCTCTTGATGAAATTGAAAGAGGAGAGTGAAAAAGTTGGCTTAAAGCTCAACATTCAGAAAACGAAGATCATGGCATCCGGTCCCATCACTTCATGGCAAATAGATGGGGAAACAGTGGAAACAGTGTCAGACTTTATTTTTGGGGGCTCCAAAATCACTGCAGATGGTGACTGCAGGCATGAAATTAAAAGACGCTTACTCCTTGGAAGAAAAGTTATGACCAACCTAGAAGCATATTCAAAAGCAGAGACATTACTTTGCCGACTAAGGTCCGTCTAGTCTAGGCTATGGTTTTTCCTGTGGTCATGTATGGATGTGAGAGTTGGACTGTGAAGAAGGCTGAGCGCTGAAGAATTGATGCTTTTGAACTGTGGTGTTGGAGAAGACTCTTGAGAGTTCCTTGGACTGCAAGGAGATCCAACCAGTCCATTCTGAAGGCGATCAGCCCTGGGATTTCTTTGGAAGGAATGATACTAAAGCTGAAACTCCAATACTTTGGCCACCTCATGTGAAGAGTTGACTCATTGGAAAAGACCCTGATGCTGGGAGGGATTGGGGGCAGGAGGAGAAGGGGACGAGAGAGGATGAGATCGCTGGATGGCATCACCAACTCAATGGACATGAGTTTGAGTAAACTCCGGGAGTTGGTGATGGACAGGGAGGCCTGGCGTGCTGCGATTCATGGGGTCGCAAAGAGTTGGACATGACTGAGCAACTGAACTGAACTGAACTGAAGCCTATTCTAGAAACAATTAGAAGAATGAAGAGCTCTGTATTAGTTTGAAGAGGATTCTCTATTAGTTTTCTATGGCTGTTGTAGCCCAAGACAAAATTATTGGCTTAAAGCAACACATTAATTTTGGTTACAGTTGTGGGGTCCAAATATCCTAAATCAGTTTCACTTGGATAAAGTCAAGGTGTCAGCAGTGCTTTTCTCTCTCTGGAGGGTCTGGGGAGAGTCTGTTTCCTTGCCTTTTCCATCTTCTAGAGTTGTACTTCTTGCATTCTTGAGTTTCCTCATTTTCAAAGCCGGCAGCATAGCATATTTAAATCTCTCTCTACTTGTCATATCATCATCTCAGGATAATATACCCTTCATAGATTCTGGGAGTTAGTACATGGATATATTTTAGGGCCATTATTCAACCTATCACAAAATCCTTATAATGTTAATTTTTTTAAATTAAGAATTTAAGGTGAAATTGAAACTCAAAAATTTTTGAATGTGCTTTCTTGAACATAACTAAAATAGACTAGTGGTATCTGACATATTTCTAAGAATGAGTGAAACAAACCTTTGCTATATTAAATTCCTGATTGTAATTTAGGATGAACATACATTGGAAAGATTGATATAGATTCTGTCATTATACAAAGCAGCAGCCAGTAACATTGTATGTATTTCTGTATGCCTTAAAATATAGAAATAAATTTACAGTGAATTTATGAACTAAACCAGTGGATTGAAGGTATAAGTTGAAGCAATAAATATAAAAATAAAGTGATCATGTACCCCCTTTTTTCAGCAAGAAACAGGCTTAGCTCCACCTTGGCATGAATTAATTTATATGAATTTCTGATAATAGAAACAGAAGGGAAGGGATTCTTTAAACTCTGAGTGTATACTTTTCTGCATTCAAGAGAAGGTATATTAGACTAATCAGGCTTTCCCTGATATGGATAAGATCTATGCTTGATGTATAACACATTGTGATTATTTTTAGAGAATCATTGCTTAGAATGTGATTTTGCTCATATTATAGAATGTGTTTTTACTTTTTAAGTGTTTATAGTTGCATGGTTATTGTATATTTGTGTTTCTGGTGAGTTGAGAGTTGTATTTTTACTTTCCTTTTAATGCTTAATTCTTGATCAGGAATACCACCTTAATTTTTTCCATTGCGGAGTTTTCCATGCTTACAATACAGCAAGAGATGGACATCATCAATATTTTTATTTGGTAATTAAACAATATACATTCATATAGACACCTTTGATGTTTAACATTCCTTAAAATGAGTACATATAATCATTTCTTTATCATAATTTCTTATAATTTTATCTCATTTTTAGGAACAGTTCTTAAAAATCATGAGACGCTACTACAACATGGAATTAAGCCCCAGGATGTTGTGCAAGTGGAAATGTTTTCTTTACATCCAGATCTATACCCAGTCAGAAGAATAGCTAGACCGGCTGAAGCCTCTCAGATCATAACTGTTAGAGTACAAACTGGTTTGTTATTTGATATCTTTTAGATAAATAATTTTAGAGTCTGTTTGTAGTTGAACTTTCATTTAAACTTGGTTTTATCTCCTCAGGCATTGATCAGTACCAGGAAGTAGCTGTTGAGATGATAAAATCTGATTTTCACAAACCATTTCTTGGTGGATTCAGACATAAAATAACAGGAATAGAATATCACAATGCTGGAACACAAACTGTACCTAAAAAGATTCCTGAAAAACCGAATGCATTTTGTAGGGATACACAGGTAATATTTTTATTTTTCCATATAGATTTTTGAAGCTGCAGAATCAGCACAGGTTATATTGTGTAACTCTCTAAAATTAAAATCTTCTAAGGAATATACACCCATGGTGGATTCATGTCAATGTATGGCAAAACCAATACGGTATTGTAAAGTAAAATAAAGTAAAAAAAAAATATATAATGATTAAAATAATGAAAAATACTACATTAAATATGTACAAAATATGCTCTTTACTCAATTTATGTGTAGTGTTTACTTAAATTTTTTGTTTTTATTTTAGACGGTTTTTCAGAAAGGAAATCTCCAGCAAACTACAAATACAATGTCCACACAGATGACTAAAATTGGTGTGTATGTATCAAATATTACTGACAAACTGGTGAAACCAGGAAAATATTTTTCAGCAGCAGAATACCATGCTAAGAGATTACAGGCGGTAAGATAACTTATTAAAAAGGGAATACTAAAAAGTAAATTTATAAGCCAATTGTTTTTTGTGTGTCTCTGTGTGTATTTCCCTAAGCACACTTGCTTATGGAACTCACATGAGTGTTGTCATTGTTCAAGAAAAAATTATTCTTAACACTTGTTAACGATGGTAAGCAGACAATTCAAAAGGGAATACTACAATGGAGTTTTGAAATAGGGAAGAGAGATTAGGCTCAACTTTGAATGCAATAAGGGAAAGGGGGAAAATATAATCAAGGAACAGGGTAGGAGGGGGTCAATGAATGGAAAATTACAGAGAGAAAACATCTGGGGTATGGGGGAATCCTGGCTATATCAGTCTAACAGCGTTTGTGGTAAAAGCAGGCCAGAGTGATTAGTCAATTAAGGGTAGTGTGAGTGAGTGTGAAGTTGCTCAGTTGTGTCTGACTCTTTGCGACCCCATGGACTGTAGCCTACCAGGCTCCTCCCTCCATGGGATTCTCCAGGCAAGAGTACTAGAGTGGGTTGCCATTTCCTTTTCCAGGGGATCTTCCCACCCAGGGATCGAACCCAGGTATCCCTCATTCCAGGCAGATGCTTTAACCTCTGAGCCACCAGGGAATCAGATGTCAAAGGTGGGATTTCTGGTTAAACTGATTTAGTTGGTATGTGTGTGCATACTAAGTCGCTTCATTGTGTCTGACTCTTTTGAGACCCTGTAGACTGTAGCTTGCCAGGCTCTTCTGTCCAAGGGATTCTTCAGGCAAGAATTCTGGAGTGGGTTGCCATGACCTCCTCCAGGGGAATCTTCCTGACCTAGGGATCGAACTCACATAGTAAAATATTTTTACTATGTAAATAGTTATGCAACCATTACCACATCAATTTTAGAATATTCTCATCATTCTAGAGAGCTTCCCTGGTGAGTCAGTGGTAAAGAATCCACCTGCCAATGCAGGAGACGCGACTTTGATCCATGGGTTGGGAACACCCCAGGAGAAGCAAATGGCAACCCACTCCAGTATTCTTGCGTGGAGAATTCCATGGACGGAGGAGACTGGCAGGCTATAGTCCATGGGATTGCAAAAGAGTCAGACACAACTTACTGACTAAACAACATCATCATCCCAGAAAGAAAGACCACATCTAACAGTAGCCAGACCCTGTTTCCCCGGTCCTTTCTGCTTTAGACAACCACTCATATACTCTCTGCCTCTGTTGATTTGCCCATTCTGGATATTTCATATGCATGTAATCATACAATGTATAGTCTCCGTGTTGCAACACGAGGAGCTCAGATGGTAAAGAATCTGCCTGCAATACAGGAGACCCGGATTCGATCCTGGGTCAGGAAGATCCCCTGGAGAAGGAAATGGCAATCCACTCCCGTATTCTTGACATGGATAGAGGAGCCTGGTGAGCTGCAGTCCATGGGGTCGCAAAGATTCAGACATGACTAACGACTAACACATGCACATTGTATATACCCAATTGTATATACCTACTGTAGGTAGGTCAATATATATACACCACATTTTGTTTATCCACTTTTCAGTTGATGGACATTTGATTTTTTTCCCACCTGTTGGCTATTAGGAATAAAACTGCTATAATCATTCACATAAAAATTTTTATACAGGTATGTATTTTCATTTCTCTTGGTTATATGCCTAGGAATGTATCTGCTAGATCAAATGGTAATTCCCTGTAACTTTTTGAGGAACCGCCAGGCTGTTTTCCAGAGCAGTTTCACCATATTTATGTCACACCATCAGTGTGTAAGGATTCTAATTTCTTCATATCCTTATCAACACTTTTGGATTATTGCCGTCCTAGTGAGTGTGAAGTGATATCTCATTGTGGTTTTGATTTGCATACCCTGTGGCTAATGATACAGAATATTTTTCATGTACTTATAAACAACTTGCATATATACTTTTAGGAGAAATGTATATTCAGATACTTGGCCCAATTTTAATGAAGTTTTTTTATTACTGCTTTATTGTTTAAGAATTTAAAAAAATTATTTGCTAAGTGGTTGCTCCAAGTGTAATTTAGGCATTAGAATATATATCTCATTTTATAGCAACATACCTTATATTAATACTAACTGAAATTCAATAAAAATTGAAACTTTGCTTCAATAGAACTCTGTTTATCCCTTCTTTGTGCTATCTGTGCTATCATTGTACAAACATGTATATTCTTTGTATGTTCTAAGTCTTATAATTCCTTTTATAATTATTGTTTTTATGCAGTTGACTTTTATTTTTTAAGTTTTAAATGTATATATTTGTTTAACTGCTGCTACTGCTAAGTCACTTCAGTCGTGTCTGACTCTGTGAGACCCTACAGACGGCAGCCCACCAGGCTCCCCCGTCCCTGGGATTCTCCAGACAAGAACACTGGAGTGGGTTGCCATTTCCTTCTCCAATGCATGAAAGTAAAAAGTGGAAGTGAAGTTGCTCAGTCGTGTCCGACCCTCAGCGACCCCATGGACTGCAGCCCTCCAGGCTCCTCCGTCCATGGGATTTTCCAGGCAAGAGTATTGGATCGGGTGCCATTGCCTTCTCTGATATTTGTTTAAACATGCTTATTAAAAATAAGAAAAGCAAATAGCAATCATCTACATCTCACTTGAGTTAAAATTAACATTTCATATCATTTTCTTTCAGTTTGAAGGCTTTCCTCTATATTTAAGTACACTGGTTTAGTTGATGGTATCCTAAAGGTCTCTGAGTCTCTTTTACTTTATCTTTTCCCCCTTTTCTTCAGAGTGGATAGTTTCTAATGACTTATCAGGTTCATTCTTTCTTTTGCCAGTTAAAATCTGCTGTTGAGCCTGTATTTTGTGTTTTCATTTCAGTTGTTTTACTGTCAAACCCCAAATTTCTACTTTTTTTTTAAATTTCTGTATCTTTATTGATATTCCTGACAATATATTTTAAACAAAAATTCATTTAATTTTTGTTTAACTCTAACCCTGAGCATAGTCAATACAGTATTTCCCTTCTGTTTTCCCAAATAGCATTGCATGCTAAGTTGTGTCCGACTCTTTGCAACCCTATGAACTGTAACCTGCCAGGCTCCTTTATCCATGGGATTCTCCAGGCAAGAATATTCCTGACCCAGGGGTCAAACCTGCATCTCATGTCTCCTGCGATGGCAGGTGGGTTCTTTACCACTTGAGCCACCTGGGAAGCTCTGCAAATGGCATTAATTATTAAAAAAAAAGCAGAAAATTTCTCACTCAGGTTTTTCTTTTGCTTACTTTCCATTGGGAGATAATTATGCATGAAATTTTAAAGAAGTTTCTTTTACACATAGCATTATATCATAAACATTTCTCTATCTTTTATTATAAACGATTTAATGGCATTATATTATGCCACAATATAAACAGTGCAATTTAATTACTTCCTTTTGTAGGACATGTAGACATGTTTTAATGCTCTATAAATTGTAGTGTGCATTTAAAAAATACTTAGAGATGTTAGAAGTTGAATTACTAGGAGAAAAATGACTTTTTTTAAAGTCTTAAGATATTTCCAGTGTTTTTCAGAAATATTGTACCAAATTATATGCCCAGAAACCATTTATAAGAGCTCATTCCATGCTGACTTCATAGTGAAGTGAAGTGAAGTTGCGTAGTTGTGTCTGACTCTGCGACCACATGGACTGTAGTCTACCACACTCCTCCGTCCCTGGGATTTTCCAGGCAAGGCTACTGGAGTACCCTTCATAGTAGCACATAACATTTAAAATTTTTTGTCTCCTTATAGATATTACATATATTTTTGTATTTTCTCTGAACCTATCAATCATACTTTATGATGTCTTTGTTGTAAAATTTATTATAATAATGTTCCCTTTTATGGTTTTTGCATTTTATATATTGTTATAGAAGGCTGTATCACCCAATAGTCATAAATATAACTTTGTTTTAAAGTTTGTGTGTATTTGTATACACACAAATTTGTGTATCTGTATTTTTAAAAATTGACATCTTTACCCTATTAAACATTTGGAATTTCAGTTAAACATGACATATGAAGCAGATACATTTTATCTGTGTTACCTCCTAGCATCATTTTGCTTCAGGAAAAAGAATTGAAAGCAGTGATTTTGTTTTTTGTGTGACAAGAAACCTGGATCTAGACTGCTGTTCTAGCCCAGTTAGCCCATGGCCTTGAGAGATGAGCCTTTACTGTGTCTGTTGACTCATCACACTGAGGGAGACTGCTCACCAAGGGGACCATGGACTCACTTTGTAGCGACTTTATCAGTGCCTGAAGTTATTTCAACCTGAATAATTTTTATTTCTTCTGTCAAAACTAATTTTCACAAAAGGAGAAGATGGAGCTATTACAGAGTTTTGGGGAGGAGTGACGTTTTGGTGAAATTTAAGTAATACAGTATTTTGATATACTGTTTTGGTATAAAACAAGGTTGTGTGTAGATGGATCAATGTCAGGTCTGGACTGGGACATGGACCAGAGTCCTGTTCCTTTCGTAACAAAGTTAGGGCAATACAGAATATTGTTTCTTCTCTGAAGTTCAGCACGTTGGTTGTGAATCAAGGCTGCTTCTTTCTGTCAAAATAATGTAGATCCTCCAGGCAAGAGTGGGATGTTTCATCCTTCAGTTCAGTTCAGTTCAGTTGCTCAGTCGTGTCCGACTCTTTACGACCCCATGAATCGCAGCACGCCAGGCCTCCCTGTTCATCACCATCTCCCGGAGTTCACTCAGACTCACATCCATCGAGTCCGTGATGCCATCCAGCCATCTCATCCTCGGTCGTCCCCTTCTCCTCCTGCCCCCAATCCCTCCCAGCATCAGAGTCCTTTCCAATGAGTCAACTCTTCACATGAGGTGGCCAAAGTACTGGAGTTTCAGCTTTAGCATCATCCCTTCCAAAGAAATTCCAGGGTTTATCTCCTTCAGAATGGACTGGTTGGATCTCCTTGCAGTCCAAGGGACTCTCAAGAGTCTTCTCCAACACCACCGTTCAAAAGCATCAATTCTTCGGCGCTCAGCCTTCTTCACAGTCCAACTCTCTCATCCATACATGACCACAGGAAAAACCATAGCCTTGACTAGATTGACCTTAGTTGGCAAAGTAATGTCTCTGCTTTTGAAAATGCTATCTAGGTTGGACATAACTTTTCTTCCAAGGAGTAAGCGTCTTTTAATTTCATGGCTGCAGTCACCATCTGCAGTGATTTTGGAGCCCAGAAAAATAAAGTCTGACACTGTTTCCACTGTTTCCCCATCTATTTCCCATGAAGTGATGGGATCTAATTTCAGACAGCAAAGTTTGTGATAGATTATGATTTTAGGAAACAAAGTTTCTCATAATAAGAAAATCATAGTCACTCAAAGAAGGAGTTTGTTATGACATTTTATAGCTGCAGAGTGTCCTTGGGAGAAATATAATTTCCTATTAATTTTGTAGCTGACTTTACTCATGCCTGGTATTTGAACTCGATAGATTCTTATTTTCTCCGTCCAAACTAATTATTAACTTTTGTCTGTAAGAGTCCTGGCTGGTGTCTCCCTGATGTCATTAGGAACCTGAACTCCTATTACCTTCCAATCCATTAATCTTATTATTGCTTCCCAGGGGGCACAGTGGTAAAAAATCTGCTTGCAATGTAGGAGATGCAAGAGACACGGGTTTGATCCCTGGGTTGGGAAAGTCCTCTGGAGTAGGAAATGGCAACCCGTTCAAGTATTCTTGCCTGGAAGATTCCATGGACAGAGGAGCTTGGTGGCCACAGTCCATGGGGTCACAAAGAGTCAGACACACAGTGGAATGCATGCGCATGTGTGCATACACACACACCCACACACCCACACACACCCCTTATTATCATGAGCTTGTTACTATTATGATGATAAAATGGTTTATCAACCTTCAGCATAATGTCTGCATCTGCAAGAAGGGAAAAGTCATGGAGCATGTCTCATGGAGGCCATTCAGCAATTTCCCCTGAAAGCCAGTGATTCAAGTTACAGCTCATTGGCCTGTACTGGGTCATGTGATTGTCCATGTTGGGAGTATGTGATAATTACATTTTTAAAGATTTATGTTGTTGCTCCTGAGTAAGATTGAAGCTTATATGGAAATAGGAGAGAAAAGCTGTTAGGTTTTCTCTACAGGTTTTCACTACAACACTTTTCAGACTCCAATAAAGTGATATTAAAGGAATAAGAAAATTATAAACATACAGGAACAAAGAATATATGATAAGAGAGAACAGTAAATGTCAGTCGATTTTTTAAAGTTCTATAAAGCAGATGGAGAAGTGTTAACTTGACTTACTTGAGCAGAGAAAGTGAAAATCTAAATGCCTGCCAAGGGAATGGCATCTAAAACCAAATTAGTTTGCCCCATAGAATCTTGAAAATGAATTGGAGGTTCTGTGGAAGACAGGTGAGATGTGAGCTGTAGACAGAGGGATTGGTTAAAATAAGGAGTAAATTTCCATTTAATTCTTCTATCTTGATTCCTTTCTATTTTTTGTTATGTTTATTTTATTATTGAACTTCTAATACTAAGCTCAATGCTTAATATTTAGTTTAAATCTTTCTTGTTGTGAATAAGATTATATTATGTGTGACTACTGATATTTTTCTAGTCATTCCTTCCATTCATATCATTTTGCTTTTTATTTATTTATTCTTATTTGTTTATTACCTTTTTTGATTTGACTTAATGACTTAGTTTACTAACTTTTTTGATTTGATTAAACTTTTCATTTTTTTGTTCTTTCATAGTTTAGAAGTAGGTACTTTGTTTCTATTTTAGTGGCTACTCATAAAATTTTTTAATGCACTTAAAATTTTTATGAAAAATGAAAGTGTTGGTCACTCAGTTGTGTCCAACTCTTTGTGACCCCATGGACCATAGCCTGCCTGGGTCCTCTGTCCATGGAATTCTCCAGGCAAGAATACTGGAGTGGGTAGCCATTCCCTTCTCCAGGGGATATTCCCAACATGGGATCAAACCCAGGCCTCCTGCATTACAGGCAGATTCTTTACCATCTGAGCCACCAGGGAAGCCCCAATTTTTCATACTAAATGCATATTTAATCAGGATGTATATTTTTTTCCACGAATAAGTCAAGGACCCTAGTTGGCTTTTTTTCATTTCTTTATCCTCCTCCTTCACTGTTCCCATTCAGTGAGGATTTGATGTTGGAATCACAATTGTATATACATATCATTATAATTTAGTATATAATTATGACTTCAGATTATTCTTATATATTTACACTGATATTATATATGATTTTTTCAAATAATAAAGGTTATAGCTTAAAACCTTTTTTGGAAGTTTTTGTTCACTTCTTTAATTTTTCATCTTCAATTTATTGTTCTTCTTAGACATATTCTCTAGTAATTATTTCAGAGATTGTGCATTTGAGGTGAACCATGTAAGTCCTATTGAATTAACCTCAGTTTGAGTGAGTATAGTAGGTTAGATTCAAACTTATTTTCAGAATTATTTCTTTTATACCTTTGTAGTAGTTTTTGATTAAAACAGGTACAAAGATAATGTATCTGATGTAAATGGGATTCTCAGTTCTCTGTTTCCTCTTTGTGGAAGCTTTTAGGATTTTAATCTGTAGGCCTCCCCAAATGGCTCTGTGGGTAAAGAATTCGCCTGCGATGCAGGAGACACAGGTTTGATTCCTGGGTTAGGAAGAACCCCCAGAAAAGGAAATGGCAACCCATTCCAGTATTCTTGCCTAAAGAATCCCATGGACAGAGGAGCTTGGCGGGCTACAGTCCATGGGGTCGCAAAGAGTTGGATATGACTGAATGAGCACAAAGTAATCTTATTGTGATGTGCTTTTGATCTGGTGATGGTTCCTTTCTGTCTGAGTCTCTCTTTAGTTTGGTGAAATGTTCTTCTATTATATTTTGAACTATTTCTCTAATCCAATTTTCCTTGTTCTGTCTGAAACTTGTATCAGACATATTTTGGAATGTCTGCATTTATCTTCCATGTTTCTCAATTTTCCTCCATTCTTTCTAATTTTTACAACCTTTCACCCTGTGTTCTAAAAGATTTTCTTGCCTAAGTTTCTTGCTTACTGATTCCCTAAGGACTCCACATATTCTGCAGATTAGCAGAATAAACTTCTATTAATAGTTATTGGCTGATACTCATTCTTCTCATTGTAGTAAATCTTTAGCTGAGCATGAGATTAGAGCAGGCTTCCCATGTGACGCTAGTGATAAAGAATCCACATGCCAGTGTAGGAGACACAAGATATGCAGATTCAGTTGCTGGGTTGGGAAGATCCCCTGGAGGAGGAAATGGCAACCCACTCCAGTATTCTTTCCTGGAGAATCCCATGGACAGAGGAGGCTGGCAGGCTGTTGTCCACGGGGTCACAAAGAATTGGATGCGACTAAGCACAGCAAAGCACAAAAAAAAGCTATAACATTGAAAACTACATTTTACAACCTCTTTTCTATGCTGGTGAGGCCTGGGGAAAGAAATGGGAGTGGAAATGACGTGTGCCCCTTCTGGATACTGCTCTTGAAGGGATGGAGTTGCAGTTCTTTTGTCTTTTCCCCCTTTCGACAGGCTAGAAAATGATGACAAGTTGACCAACTCCTAAGATATACAAGGAGGAAGCCACCTGAAATATTAACACAGAGCTTCCTACTAGCCCCAAACCGTTTGCCAATCCAGGCCCAATCCCTAGGTTATCACATGAGAAGGGAAAAACTGTTGTTTAAACAACTGGGTCTTAGTATTTTTAATAAGTTCAATAAGTTTAATAGCCCCCAAGCTAAACCCACTATACTGATTTTTTTTTTTTTTTTAATTTCAGAAAGTAAACTTTGGTCACAGTCTTTTGTTGCTTTCTTTGTGTTGATTCAGTGGCCTTTTCTTTCCCTCTGAAAATGTTAACTCTGTCTAGTCTGGTCTTGTTTTTTGTTTCATTTTACTCTGTAAGAATGGTTCTAAACCTTTGGCAGGCATCAGAACATCTGGAGAATGTGTGAATATACAGAATCCATGCCTACCCCAGAGTTTCCAATTCAGTAACTCTGGGGTAAGGCCTGAGAATTTTTGTTTCTAACAATTTTCCAGTTGCTGCTGCTGCTGGTACTCTGGTCACCAGACTTTGAGAACCTTTGTTTTAGTGATTCTCTTGCACACAAATGTAATTTCTTTTACATTAAATGAAGAACCTTTTATTTTGTTGTTTCCTCTCAAATCTGTGTCTATTCTTGGAGGTGTACTCCAGAGTATTTGAAATTCGTAATGTCCAGTGTGTTATAACATATTTCTTTACTGTAGCCTAACTAACCCCAGTGGGTTTAGGGGATGGGCAAAGCTTAATTCTGGATGGCATCTAGTTTTCTGGAGAGGAGGCTTGTTTTCATCCTGGGTGTCACCAGCCTTCTGGGACCCTAACCACTCTTGTATGTGCTAGTCACTTGCTCATATTCAACTCTTGCAACCCCATGGACTGAAGCCCACCAGGCTCCTCTGTCCATGGAATTCTCAAGAATACTGGAGTGGGTAGCCATTCCCTTCACCAGGCGATCTTCCAGACTCAGGGATCGAACTCACGTCTCCTTCATTGCAGGTAGAGTCTTTACCATCCGAGGCACCAGGTATGGATGTGAGTCTGAGTGAACTCCGAGAGATGGTGATGAACAGGGAGGCCTGGCGTGCTGCGATTCATGGGGTCGCAAAGAGTCAGACACGACTGAGCGACTGAACTGAACTCAACTGAACTGGGACCCACGTGAGTCCCTAGGACAGATCTTCAAGTGAAGGTTCTTGGCTTTGCTCAGGAAAGAATTCAAGAGTGAGCCAAAGTGAGTGAAGCAAGTTTATTTAGAGAGACACACATTCCACAGACAGAACTCACACTGACTGTCTCAGAAAGGGAGAGCAGCCCCAGGGCATGGGGTGGTTTGTTTTTATGGGCTGAGTTATTTCATATACTAATGAGTGGGAGGAATAGTCCTGCTCTTTCTGGGAAGGGTGGGGATTTCCAAGAATTGGGAATTCTTTTTGGCCTTTTATGGTCCATCTTGAACTATCATAGGGCTGTCTCTTATACACATCTCCAAAGAAATCCCAGAGTTGATCTCCTTCAGAATGGACTGGTTGGATCTCCTTGCAGTCCAAGGGACTCTCAAGAGTCTTCTCCAACACCACAGTTCAAAAGCATCAATTCTTCGGCGATCAGCCTTCTTCACAGTCCAACTCTCACATCCATACATGACCACAGGAAAAACCATAGCCTTGACTAGATGGGCCTTAGTCGGCAAAGTTAGTAAGTAAAAAACAAAAACTCTCTCACTTATGTCTCACTTATGTCTCCCTCACTTACTCTCTCACAAGTTTTTTAGACTCTAGTACTATACTGTATCTCCAGACATATATATTTTTCTCACAATTTAATAAATACATGTTTGTTTTGGTGGTTTCCGCATGTAACTTATGTGCTGTGTGGCTGTGTGCTAAGTCACTTCAGTCGTGTCTGACTCTTTGCAACCTCATGGACTGTAGCTCGCCAGGCTCCTCTGTTCATGGGATTCTCCAGGCAAGAATACTGGAGTGGGTTGTGCTGCCCTCCCCAGGGGATCTTCCTGACCCGGAATGGAACGCATGTCTCCCATGTCTCCGGTGTTGACAGGTGGTTTCTTTACCACTCGCGCCACCGAGCAAGCCCTGCTATGTGCTTGTTGTTCAGTCGCTCAGTCATGTCTGACTCTCTGTGACCCCATGGCCTGTAGCACACCAGGTCTTCCTGTCCTTCACCATCTTCCAGAGCTTGCGCAAACTCATGTCCATTGAGTTGGTGATGCCATCCAATGATCTTGTCCTCTGTCATCCCCTTCTCCTCCTGCCTTCAATCTTTCTTAGCATCAGAGTCTTTTCCAATGAGTCAGTTCTTTGCATCAGGTGGCCAAAATATTGGAGTGTCAGCTTCAGCATCACTCCTTCCGGTGAAGATTCAGGATTGATTTCCTTTAGGATTGCACCATTTTTAAAAGATATGAGCCCAAGCTAATGACAAGAAAAACTAGAGATAAATTAATATTCATAACAAGAGTAGTATTTATTGAGGACCTATGGTGTACCAGGCTTGAGCTAAGCACTTATATGCACAATACTGTTATTATCACTCTTTTGCGGATGAGGGTACTAAATCAGAGATGGCAGGTAACTCACCAAAAATTAACTAACTAGTGAGTAGTAAAAAGAGGGAAGATTTAAACTAATTTTTGTTCCAGAGTCTGTGCTCTTAACATCATACTAACTGTCTCGTATGAAGGTATACCTGCTACTAGATTTCAAAGTCAGATAGCTGTTGTATTTCTGTTAGAAGGTATGTGAGAATTTATGGCATAGAGCTAAAGCTGGACACTCAGTATTTTTTAGTACTTGTTGAATTGCTATAGAAATAATCATTGTTTCTTTTCCTTGTCTAATAAGGTTGACCATATTTTATTTTCTTTAATTTAACTATAGATAATTAAGATACAGACTTACTACAGACGATGGCATGCTAAAGTTATGGTAGAGGATTTAAGAAGACAGAAAATGTTCAGGTTGCAGTGGGAAGCAGAGGAAGAACACAGGAAGATAAGAGAAAAACAAGTGTGGATGAAACTGGATTATTACCGGAGGCATAATCCTCAAACAAAAGAAGATTTTGAACTTCTTTATAATGCACTAGAACGTAAGTTTGAAATAGGCTTTGCATAAAATATTAATTTTTCATTAGTAGGAAAAACGAGTTTACTAAAGACAAAAGTAAGACCTTGTTATTTTAAGAAGTTGTCTGGGGAATCTGGACTAGAAAATTTTAAAATATGAATAGTGTCTTAGATTTGGGACAGGAATTAAGGCCAGAGTAAAATTGAAAATGCTTTTATGTTAACAATAGATAAATAAACTATTCAGTTTTAGTGTATTATCTCATTTGATCCTTATCCCTGTGAGATAAAAAGAGAAAGTATTGTCCAGTCTGATTCTCTTAATGGTCTTAGAAATCTGTGAGCTCAGAGTTGGACTGTCTGGAACCCCTCAGTCCAGCATCCTGCCTCAGATTCTCCTCTTTAGAGGAGATACCTTTTGTATTCCCCTCTACAATGATTATAAATATTAATATATATGTGTGTATACACATACATCGGGCTTCCGAGGTGGCACTAACAGTAAAGAAACTACCTGCAGTGAAGGAGATGTGAGAGACACGGGCTTGATTCCTGTGATGTGAAGAAGTCCTGGGGGAGGGCATGACAACCTACTCCAGTATTCTTGCCTGGAGAATCCCATGGACTGAGGAGCCTGGCGGGTAACAGTCCATAAGGCGCAGAGAGTCGGACACAACTGAAGCGACTCAGCACACACACACACACACACACACACGTATTCTCTGCAAATTGGATTTTTATGGCTTACTTCTTCCACAGGATGTGTGCTAGTCACTGACACAGTTAAGAAGCCTCAGTTATTTGTGCAAGCCAATCACTCCCTACTTTGGGCAGGATGCACTATTTTTCTTGAAGCCTTTTCTCAGTGCCCAGCTTCTCATCTCATCTTAAATGTCACCTACACAAAGGCTTCTGTGACGGACAATGCATCCTGGATATCCAAATTATTATATCATGGTTCTCACTGCACCCCCAATTTTACTTTATAATACCACAATTAGTAACAATACATTTTTTAATGTTAATTTTTACCACTGGATTGTCAGCTCCATAAGCAAATGACTCATTTATTTTTTTGTATGATCTCTTTTTTTGTACTTACCTCAACAAATATTGGTAGAATGATTCAATGAATGAATGAGGGGGAACCCAAGGATGTAGCAATTCAGCTGTCTCTAGCTTCTGCTTTCCCAGGAGTACCTCTAAAAGTGGAAGGTACCAGAAGAGTTATTTATTACCTTAGATACTGGAAAGTAAAGTTGCACTCTTGGGATAACAGATAAGAATTAAAAAAATTAAAAATAGCCACAGGTTTTTTTTTTTTTTTAGTTGAACGCAACCTCTTTATCCAAAGAAATAATAGTCTTTGACATCTCTGTAATTGCTCATAATACTAACTGCAAGCAAATTTCCATACTCTCACTTTGTTTCTTTATATACTGTGTGTTTGTGAATGTTATTATGTGTTCTGTTACTCATGTCATCCTTTCCTTTCTAATCGAATACAATTTTAGGTGTCAGATGTTGAGTCTGTTTACGTAGCTGTATGATACTGTGCTATTTCCTGAAGATGAAACAATTAAACACCAGATTTAACAAAGCAATAGTATTAATACATCTGTCTCTTTTATAACATGCAAAATTGAATGGCTTTGGGAATGTGACAGTATTTGGAGGTAACAGTTAAACTTGCTCCTGAGGTTTCTGTGTCTGCTTTCCCTTTCTCCTAATCACTGACCTCTGCAAATACTGTTTTATTTTAAATGTCACTTCTATTTCCATCTTCTCTCGGATGAAAGCAAAGTTTGTTTCTTAGTGTTATTAGTTAAATAGTGAGCACTGCTTGCAAGTTGTCTGTGAAAGGTCTTACTGACAAGTATAAAAGTAAAGTTGTATTATAGCAGAGCTCTATTTAAATAATATTCTAAATTTATATGGATAGACCAAAAGGTATCATTGTTATCTTGTTTGGTTAACAGGCAACTGTGTAAACTAGTGGAAAATATGCTTAATGAGATTCTACCTTTTCTACTTATTAGTGGTATTTACTTGGACAAGTTACTCCTTTCTACTAAGCCTCAGTTTCTTTATCTATAAAAGGACTTAATAATTTACTAAGCATATCTACTTCAGAGGGCTTTATAAGTGAAAAATACAAAATATCACAGTTATGAGAGTACTTAAAAAATACAAAGATATATGCATGTGCAAGTTACTGTTATACAGTAAATAATTTTATATAAATTGTCTAAATTAAGGAAGAACAGAGGTATTTTATATGGCTAAAATGGCAACCCACTCCAGTATTCTTGCCAGAGAATTCCATGGATAGAGGAGCCTGGCGGGCTATAGTCAATGGGTTTGCAAGAGTTGGACATGACTTAGATGATTTATATGGAAGAAGATGAAAATGGAATTTCTTACACAAAAGGAGACATCTTTTAGTTTTCTTCTAGGCCTAACATTCTGAATAAGAACTTCAAGAATAATTTTGTTAAAGTTCTGCTTTTGGGGGGGAATTAAAATTCTGGTTCACTAGCTAAGTAATTTATAATAATACTTTTCATTCTATATTCTTTACTCTCCGGTCTTTGAAACTGTTGCCCTCTTGTGGTTCATAGTAACAATTGCATAGTTTTGTAAAACTGATAACAAAGTTTAACTTTTTCTCTAGATAACCTGTTCCTCAGTAATAAAAGCAAAATAAGTCAATTTAGGAGAATGATTTTAACTATGTAAGATAATATGCTATATCAAAGACAAGACTATCTTCAGGCAACGTTTGATTTTTATGTCTTTTTTTTTTTAAATATATATAGCAGTATGTTGAGGGTGACTTCTTGTGTTATCTGAACTGTCACTGTTATCTCAGACTTGTAGACATCATCCTGAGGAAATTAACAGCGTGGCTTGTGCTCAGAGATCTTTTCCATGCCCTGTGATTCTCTGTACATACTGTTCTCTTAACTGTCCACGTCTGTACTTTAGGACACCAGATAAGACCTCGCTCATTAGGTCTAGGCAGTGTTTGTTGAGTTGACTCTTTTACCCTTTGGTGATAGAAGAAAAGTCCAAAGCTGTAAAGAGCAATATTGCATAGAAACCTGGAATGTTAGGTCCATGAATCAAGGCAAATTGGAAGTGGTCAAACAGAAGATGGCAAGAGTGAATGTTGACATTCTAAGAACCCGCGAACTAAAATGGACTGGAATGGGTGAATTAACTCAGATGACCACTATATTTACTACTGTGGGCAGGAATCCCTTAGAAGAAATGGAGTAGCCATCATAGTCAACAAAAGAGTCCAAATGCAGTACTTGGATGCAATCTCAAAAACGACAGAATGATCTCTGTTCGTTTCCAAGGCAAAACTTTGAGTATTAGAGTAATCCAAGTCTATGCCCCAACCAGTAATGCTGAAGAAGCTGAAGTTGGATGGTTCTCTGAAGACCTACAAGACCTTTTAGAACTAACACCCAAAAAAGATGTCCTTTTCATTACAGGGAACTGGAATGCAAACGTAGGAAGTCAAGTAACACCTAGAGTAACAGGCAGATTTGGCTTTGGAGTACAGAATGAAGCAGGGAAAAGGCTAATAGAGTTTTGCCAAGAGAACGCACTGGTCATAGCAAGCACCCTCTTCCAACAACACAAGAGAAGACTCTACACATGGACATCACCAGATGGTCAACACTGAAATCAGATTGATTATATTCTTTGCAGCCAAAGATGGAGAATCTCTATACAGTTAGCAAAAACAAGACCGGGAGCTGACTGTGGCTCAGATCATGAACTCCTTATTGCCAAATTCAGACTGAAATTGAAGAAAGTAGGGAAAAACACTAGACCATTCTGGTATGACCTAAATCAAATCCCTTATGATTATACAGTGGAAGTGAGAAATAGATTTAAGGGATCTGACAGACAGAGTGTCTGATGAACTATGGACAGAGGTTTATAACTTTGTACAGGAGACAGGGTTCAAGACCATCGCCAAGAAAAGGAAATGTAAAAAAGCAAAGTGGTTGTCTGAGGAAGTCTTACAAATAGCTGTGAAAAGAAGAGAAGTGAAAGGCAAAGGAGAAAAGGAAAGATACACTCATTTGAATGCAGAGTTCCAAAGAATAACAAGGAGAGATAAGAAAGCCTTCTTCAGTGATCAGTACAAAAAAATAGAGGAAAATAATAGAAAGGGAAAGACTAGCAATCTCTTCAAGAAAATTAGAGATACCAAGGGGACATTTCATGCAAAGATGGGCTCAATAAAGGACAGAAATGGTATGGACCTAACAGAAGCAGAAGATATTAAGAAGAGCTGGCAAGAATACCCAGAACTGTACAAAAAAGATCTTTGTGACCCAGATAATCATGATGGTGTGATCACTCACCTAGAACCAGACATCTTGGAATGTGAAGTCAAGTGGGCCTTAGAAAGCATCACTAGGAACAAAGCTAGTGAAGGTGATGGCATTCCAGTTGAGCTATTTCAAATCCTGAAAGATGATGCTGTGAAAGTGCTGCACTAAATATGCCAGCAAATTTGGAAAACTCAGCAGTGGCCACAGGACTGGAAAAGCTCAGTTTTCATTCCACTCCCAAAGAAAGGCAAAACCAAAGAATGCTTAAACTACCGCATAATTGCAGTCATCTCACACGCTAGTAAAGTCATGCTCAAAATTCTCCAAGCCAGGCTTCAGCAATATGTGAAGCGTGAACTTCCAGATGTTAAAGCTGGTTTTAGAAAAGGCAGAGGAAACAGAGATCAAATTGCCACCATCCACTGGATCATGGAAAAAGCAAGAGAGTTCCAGAAAAACATCTATTTCTGCTTTATTGACTATACTAAAGCCTTTGATTATGTGGATCACAACAAACTGTGGAAAATTCTGAAAGAGATGGGAATACCAGACCACCTAACCTGCCTCTTGAGAAATCTGTATGCAGGTCAGGAAACAACAGGTAGAACTGGACATGGAAAAACAGACTGGTTCCAAATAGGAAAAGGAGTCCGTCAAGGCTGTATGCTGTCACCTTGCTATTTTAACTTCTATGCAGAGCACATCATGAGCAACATCGGGCTGGATGTAGCACAAGCTGGAATCAAGACTGCTGGGAGAAATATCAGTTACCTCAGATATGCAGATGACACCAACCTTATGGCAGAAAGTGAAGAAGAACTAAAGAGCCTCTTGATGAAAGTGAAAGAGGAGAGTGAAAAAGTTAGCATAAGGCTCAACATTCAGAAAACTAAGATCATGGCATCCGGTCCCATCACTTCAAGGCAAATAGATGGGGACACAGTGGAAATAGTGGATGACTTTATCTTTTGGGGCACCAAAATCACTGCAGATGATGATTGCAGCCATGAAATTAAAAGATACTTACTCCTTGGAAGGGAAGTTATGACCAACCTAGACAGCATATTAAGGAATAGGGACATTACTTTGCCAACAAAGGTCCGTCTAGTCAAGGCTATGGTTTTTCCAGTAGTCATGTGTGGATGTGAGAGTTGGAGTATAAAGAAAGCTGAGCGCAGAAGAATTGATGCTTTTGAACTGTGGTGTTGGAGAAGACTCTTGAGAGTCCCTTGGACTGCAAGGGATACAACCAGTCCATCCTAAACGAGATCAGTCCTGATTGTTCATTGAAAGGACTGATGTTGAAACTGGAACTCCAGTACCTTGGCCACCTGCTGCGAAGAGATGACTCATTTTAAAAGAACATGATGCTGGGAAGGATTGAGGGCAGGAGAAGGGGACAACAGAGAATGAGATGGTTGGATGCTATCACTGACTCAATGGACATGAGTTTGGGTAAACTCAGGGAGTTGGTGATGGACAGGGAGGCCTCTGGTGTGCTGCAGTCCATGGGGTTGCAAAGAGTTGGACACAACTGAGTGACTGAACTGAACTGAAGTGACCCTTTGTTTTGTTTGAACTTGTGCTAATGGTGTTCTCTTTTTTAATTATTACCTCTTAATCTCAACGTTCCTTGACTTCTAGCCTCTGGCGACTCCATCCATTGACAGATCTGACCCTGGGATTCAGTATGACTCTTTCTTGGTTCTTTCCATTCAGGGTTCCAGTCTGTCATGAGAATTTTAAAAGCAAATGCATAGAAATTGCCGGTGATGGGGACAGTATTGTATGTTCTGCTGTTTCTTGCTTGGAAATAACAAGTTGATTCTATATCAGAAATTTTAGAATGTGTATTGACTTTATATTTTATTACTGCCCTTTCATTTTATAGTTGAACTTGAGACCCAGGAAGGTAATTGTATTCTTTCAAATGAACCAGTCACTTTAATATCTTTTTCTTTGAGAATACTGGAGAATTACTCACATCTGTTATGGGCTGCATTGTGTTCCCCTCAAATTCAAATGCTGAAGCTCTAACTTCAGTCCTCAGAATGTGACAATATTTGGAAACAGGCTCTTTAAAGAACTAATGAAGAAAAAGTGGGGTCGTATGGGACCCGGATCCAGTATGACTTTAAGAAGAGGCCACAAGGACACACTTGCCCCGAGGGATGGCCGTGTGGAGACACTGGAAGAAGGCGCCCCTTTGCGAGCCCAGGAGTGAGGCCCTCAGGAGAGACTGATTCTGCCGTCACCTTGGTCTTGAGCTCCTATCCCTCAGAACTGTGAGAAAATACATTTCTGTTCTTTAAGCCTTCCAGACTGTGGTACTTTGGTATGACAGCCCTAGCAAACTAATGCCGGATTCCAATATTTTTTGTTTGTTTACTTTTCTTATCATTCCCAGGGAGCAAATATTTTATGACTGGAAGACTCGTCTTTCTCATTGTCTTCTGTGTATAGTTCTAGAAACTGTCAAATCAGTTATAAAATCAGCTTTTTATAGCTGTTCCTGGTTCCTGTGTTTTTCTGTTCCTTATTGGTAGTTGAGTTAGAGTATTTTTCTGACACCATGTTTTAACCTTTACATGGAGGTTGTTCATCTAATAGAGAATTTTATTGGAAATAAGGTCCATTATTTTCATAGTTCTAATTAGCCTCATTGGGTTATTTCTTTTATTAAAGTCATACTAATAATTTAAACAAAATGTAAAATCTGAATATATATGGATATAATAGTATTTGAAAACACATATGTATAGGTATAGATTCACCTAGTTAACTGACCAGTATATTGCTTTTTGAGGTTGGCAAAATAGTTTAAATAATATTCTAGTGGCTTAAATTTATTACCAGTACCAAAAATTTCTAATATAAAACTAGGAAGTAAAATATGCTTACTAATATCATTCCATTTTTATTTGCTTTCTGGGAACATCCGTATAATCCCATGAGGTAAATATTCTCAGTTATTATTTCCACAAGCAAGCAATTTTCATCTTTATTCATATTCTTCCTTTTAGTATATAGATATTGTCAAATTTTAAAATTTTTTGGTTGGTAAAACTGCTCTTAAGAACTACTGGTAAAAACTACTCATCAATCATGGATTTTCTGGACTTCATAACATAATTTAGTTCTTAAATTTACAGCCCTTTTGCTGAATACAATTTAGCTTTTAAATTCACAAATAGACCAAGCTGTACAGTATCTGAATAATGTATTCCTGGAAAAGGACAGAATGGATTCTTATAAAGAGCATGACTGACAAGCCTTTGACCTTAGCAGGATGATTTCAAATTGAAATTTGAGAGGAGGAAGAAATAATCTGACAAAACTGTAAACTGGAAACTGGACCATGAAAGTCAGTGGCTATAAAGGAAGAGGGCCAGAAACACCACAATGGCTTCAGATACTTAACCTTTCGATGCAGAGACTAGTGTGAAAAGTAAACCTAAACTTTTAATGAAAGGAAAGTGTAAATTCTAATTATGTAAGTTATATGTAAATATAATGTATTCTGAAATAACTTTGTAATGCAACAAGTGAGTAATAATCATGCTTGGCATGTAACAACTGAGAGTACACTGTACTTGATTGAGTTATATGTAATAGAATGTAAAAGGAAGTAACCTTATGTCAAAGGATATTTACCCAAAGGAAGTCTTTAAACCTAATGATGAAAAATGATAGGCTTTTGGGTAAAGATAACTGAAATGAAAAGCAAAAATTCTGTTGCAGTAGAAGGATTTTATGGTCTGTCCAACGAGGGACAGGCAAAGAGACATGTTCACTTCTTTGAGAAGGCATTATACCTTTCTCACTTTTGT